>CM044899.1:85960673-86147853 GCA_024500145.1 Gentiana dahurica var. dahurica | reverse complement strand
CGACTATCACCGGTTGAAGAACTATCTTCCGGTGCCACCTCATTCTCTATCTGACGAGCTGAAGACGTCATCTGTTGTTCTTGTTGAGATTGTTGCAATTGCCTACTACTCTTTGCAGGGAAGTTTTGCAAGTGATACTGTTAGTAATATTGTATGCCTTATTAGCCTTATATGAGCCAGATTTGATATTGTGTCCCTTGAATTAAGTCTTAAATGAGCCTTATATGAGCCAGATATGTGTGCCTTGAAGTAGTCACTTGAATTAAACCTTAAATGAGCCTGATATTGTTTACTGATACTGTTAAATGATACTGATACTGTTTGCCTTATATGATACTGTTAGTGATATTGTATGCCTTATATGAGCCTTATATGAGCCATATATGATATTGTCTCCCTTGAATTAAGCCTTAAATGAGCCAGATATGTGTGCCTTGAAGTAGTCACTTGAATTAAGCCTTAAATGATCCTGATACTGATACTGATATTGTGTTACTGTAAATGCTGCGATTAAATTCGGCTTTCAAATACTACGTCGAAAAGGTATCAAGTGAGGTCTTAAAATGAAGATAAAAAAAATATCTGGATTGATCAAGAAAAACCCACATGAGCCATGCTTTTATTCTCTTCAGTTCAATGTTAGGTTCATGAAATGATGTTTGTAATGGAAGTGATGATGATTTTTTCTTTACTAATAGCACCTCAGCTTCATCTTCTTCTTCTTCTATGATTTGAGATATAAAGATATGATGTAATTTAAAGTTTGTTGACAGCTTATATGTATATATACATATACATATTATGGTTCTACAATTTGTTTAAGCACAAGTGGTCGGATATTTGTGTTATTACATAATTTTTTAATTTCAAAACTCAACATACA
Source organism: Gentiana dahurica var. dahurica (assembly GCA_024500145.1). Classification (NCBI taxonomy): domain Eukaryota; kingdom Viridiplantae; phylum Streptophyta; class Magnoliopsida; order Gentianales; family Gentianaceae; genus Gentiana; species Gentiana dahurica. The sequence goes on along the minus strand of CM044899.1, from coordinate 86,146,970 downwards.
CGACTCTTGTACAGTGTTAAATGAGTTTTTACTATAAAAAAGGTACAGATTATATAAGTGGAGGAGGGATGCAACAGGTGTATGAATATAGTTTAAAGAATCACAGGGAGCTTGGGAATCTCATGACTTGTGCCAAAGTTTTTCTTTCCTTTTTTCTAATTTGAAGGATGACATGAGCCTTATATGAGCCAGATATGTGTACCTTGAAGTAGTCACTTGAATTAAGCCTTAAATGATACTGATACTGATATTATTATTGATACTGATACTGTGTTAGTGTAAATTCTGCGATTAAATTCGGCTTTCAAATACTACGTCGAAAAGGTATCAAACGCGGTCTCAAAATGAAGATAAAAAAAAAAGAATTTTGGTGAAACAATTTTGATGATCAGTTTTCTAAATAAAAAATTACGGTCGTTTATAATAAGAAGCGCTCCGGTTAATGCAAATATTTTTTTCGTCTTTCAAAATTTACGTCGGAAGGGTATCGTATTTGGGCTCAAATTAAAGAGCAAAAAAAAATATGAATTTGGTGAAAAAATTTCGATGATCGGAGTTATAAATCAAAAGTTATGGATGTTTGAAAAAAAAAAAACAAACAAACCTGAAGCGGCGGAAGATTAATGCATATGCGCGCGTCCCTTTAATAAAATGGGTAATTTTGTCCGTCTGAAATTGCTTGTCCTTTTTTGCAACTAAAAAAAAAGATTGTGTCCTATTTATTTATTTTGTGCAAAAAAGAGGACTTTTGGCTCTTTATCTCTAATTTAAAAGCTACTAAAACCATGTGCTAAAAATAAATATATATTATGCTAAGATAAATAAATCTGATGTAAGTAAGCATGGCTATTTACTTATTTACTTAATGACATAAAATTTAGCCTACTAAGAGAGGCTCGTACTTATCTGACATGTAACGGTTCACAAGTATTACGTCTCATTATTATAGCCCATGAGAAGAGAAACTAAAATATGTAGCAGACCGGATGTTCACTATTATCGCCCGTGAACAGGGACATTGACCGACTCCGGCCTTTTCTCACTATTATAGCCCGTGAGCAGGGAAAATAGTGCCGGGGACCCTCGAGGATTCACTGCTCTGTCTAATTAAATACTTAACTATGAACCGTCACATTATCTAAGTCTTATATCATAACATATATACTCATATTCTTTATGACATATTGGATATTCTCAAACATAAAATTAACATAAAATACATATGTTTATGTATCCTACTCATGGAACCGGTTTCCAGTTAATACGTATGCATAATTTGCAAAAACAAACCATTTCTGATCATTGAAGTTAGATTCAAACTTAAACATACTAAGAATTTATATTGTTTAGTTCCTTGTTTCTATATATGAATGGTCAACATGGCATATTAATATTACAAGAATCAACATAAAATATCTATATATATATATATACACTAGTGAGTTATGGCCGTGCAAGGCACGGCGATGAACTGCCCTGGAAAATTCAGTAAATCAGACTTCTATATAGAAGCAACAATTGAGGAATTTAGTGGAGATGATTTAAGAAGCTAGCATAAATAACCTCGATTCATGAAATCAATACATATATACTTGCTTCCAAATCAACAATTTTACATATGGTCACAACAAAAAAGTCGTGCATAAGTAGATCTCTATTGTCAATACAATATCAATTATACTACTAACTTTTGCATGAAATAGAACGTGTAATGGCTTGTAACATGTCACAAACATGCCGCAAAAGTCTATACAAAATGTTTTATTTCCTATGAGCAAAATGCAAGATTGTGTAAGGTCTCATAATCATGAGTAATCTACTTCTGCTTCAGTTAGCTTGTCCTTGTTCTTCTTCACATGATCTTGCTCAATATCATCACTTTTAGGCATCATTTCAACATCATCAGAATTAGCCTAAAAGTGTGGTACGCAGCTTAATCTCAACGTCATGTCAACAACTTTGTAACAAAAAGCTTGACCTAGAAATAACAAATCCTAAAAAGCAAAAAATACTAAAAATGGGGACGAATTTGAACTTATCTTTGTACCAGTTTCTTGAAAAACCAAAACATCATACCTCGATCAAACCGTAAATGACGGAAGCAGAAAGCTGTGAGATCATTTATACCACAGCATGGTTGAACTGCTGGCAATTATCTGCATAAACAGCAAGCACTGGCAACAATCCAATCTATTGCAGAGTCATGTGTGTTTGTCGAGAATAACAGCGAAGATCGACAGCAACCACTTCAAATACACGAGGCAAGGCTAGGGTTGTGGTTTGAAATGAGATTTAGCATAATATATAACTAAAGTTGTATATAAAATCGTCAAGGTTAATGGATCAGCATGATGTTGTTTGTGTAAATGTGTCATAAAATAAAAAAGCCCAACCGCGGAAATTGTAGAAAAATCATCAACGCAGCATTCACCTTGAGCAAAAGTTCTTTTCATCTTATAAAGAAAAAGATGTTTCTGTTCTCCACCATGTACCACCTAAACCTTAAGGTTATACCAATAAAAAAAAAGCTAATAAGTGAACAAATACTGAAACCTAGTAGCAGATACTATATGGACGCACTTAAAGAGACTGCTTAAAACGAATGAGTAAAAAAATAAGAACCAGTTTATTTACCACAAACGCAGGCCTATACCATAGCTTCCATAATGAAATCTTCAAAATAATTCTTGTATGCGAGAGGAAAATGATAACAAATAAAATCATTAGTCATAGCCCAACATGCTTCTGAACCGTATCACCCATATTCGATATATTAAAACTATTTAACACACATTTATTACTCATGGAGGTTATAACTTCTGCTGAAAAAAGAACATTGACAACACCCTTGAGGGGTTATAAAAACATTAAATAGCCTGCAATCAAATTAAATAGATGTCAAGTTGCTAGCACACCCATGCTTTTATTTCCAGTAAATTTTTTGTCCACTTTGGTCTTGATGAGTAACAACAGGCAGACTTCAATTCTAGCTAGGATATTGTCAACCTTATCTAATCGAAACTATCGCCGCCAATAGGTCTAATTCTTGGGCAATAACTACTTGTCGAAACAAAGCAAATCAAACAATACTCATACATAGTAAAACAAAAGCGGATGCAAAGTGAACTCTAATGCTAACTTAAACCTTGTGTTAAGGAGTACAACAGACTTAAAGCAAGCAACATCATTAACAGCTGCCAAGTTCTCAAGCAAGAAAGCATACCAAGCATACCTTAAATAACTAAAAGACATGGTTAAAATTATTGTATGGAATAAGCTAAGTTAAGAGTACATGTTGTACATACCTTAAATTGTGAAAATAACTTTAGACTGTAGCAAATCTGTAGACTCTTCATCCATAAAATCAGTAGCAAATCAGTAGACTCTTCATCCATAAAATCGACCTATTCGTAACAGAAATATCAACTTAATCAGTAAATAAAAATAAAGTCCGATACAAATAGATACATGTAACATTTCTAGAAAAAAGCTGATTTAAATGAATTGCATATGGAACTTGATAAATGCATAAAATGAAGAACATGAATTCTTAAAGACCAATGGAAGGAAAATCTCGACTTTTTAAGAAATTTTGTAAATCATATAAAAAATAAAACATAGATTCTTAAACGAAAGCATTCAAGAGCTTTTAACTTACACATGTTATCTTTACATTACCAGGGCGTAGGTATCTATCCCAATTAGATGAAGACAATCCAATAAAATCTGCAATATGAAAGAAGTTTATATCCAATCACTGTGGAAATGCATAACAACAACAAATCATGAGGTCCCGGTATGAACATGAGTTGGAAATGAGCATAAGCATACATGCTTGGATGTCCGAGTAGAACATTATTTAGTTGAGATCAATGAAACCACTAACCAACTTTGATGAGACTACGAATGCTCCAAATCCGACGTGAAGAGCTCAGAGAACCCACGACTGATTTTGTCAAATCCGAGCAATTATGTAACAAAATGTACACGATCATAGAAAATTTTCATAAGAAATAGAAGATAAAACCTCGAATGATATATAAGAAAATAAACAAATAGAAAAGCAGTATTCAATGAACTGCAAGAAGAAGCCCTACGTTTATCAATGGGGCTCAGCTAATGCGATATCATATCACTAATTCCATAAAAAGGTGATGCTGCAAAAAGGATCCATAAAAATTGATACTGCAAAAATGACCTCATTGCATAACACACTATAATAAAGATCTAAAATTTTAACAACTCTTCAAAATCATTCATCTTTCTACTGTGAGAAATGCCTTGACACCTCTGAAATGAAAAAAGAACAAGACTATGAAAAATAAAACAAATACATGATATATGATCAAAGCATAAGCATCCAAAGAAATGTAAAGGCCTTAAAAGAAATGTGTATCAACAACATCCAATAAAAAACACATTTTTTTGGAACACAGATGAAGAAAGAGGTAGGAGGAAAGGAGCAATAATGGGAGCTGGTATGAACAGGGCAAAATAATTATTGCCAGGGCAATAGCTTAGCAATTATATTATTTAGACAAAAATACCCTTTTCAATATCTTTCTACTCTTTTTCCTCATTCAACTTCCTCTGCAAATTTCTGGGCTCGTGAAGTTGTTGCATTTCTTTCATATCTCTTGTTCACTCTCTCCTCTTCAGCCCATTCTTACCCTTTCTACTGCAACTAAATTTCTCAAATTCAAAAACAAACTCCCATTTTAATTCATGGTTTTGAAATCCAAATGGAAAAAATTCATTTCTGCCCCCAAAAAGTTCTTCCATTTTGCCCCCTTCATGCTAAGTCTCCTTAAGCTTTATGTTTATTTACAAAAACACATATTCGACAAGTAAGGTGAGGTGACTGGAGATTTGAAACCATGGATTTATATTTTGGTTGAGCATTGAGGGGTGCGGGAACTGGTAAGGGATGTGAACAACCAGGAAACATATTTTACCGTAAATTGACTGTTCAGGTGAATTTGATTGCATATAGGAGCGGGAATGGGGATTGGTCGCTGCAATAAGCAGAATTTACGCGCTTTTTTTTAATTTGGGAAGAGGCTTATTGATGGTGAAGATGAAGTACCGACATGCCTAAATATCAAATATTTATGTTAGAAGGTTTTAACAAAGTGTCATCTCCATGACTCCATTGTTGTTGGAGCTTCCAAGTAATAGATCCTGTAAATTAAAAAAAAAATTGCATAGGGAAGGTAGAGGATACGTTGAGTTGGAAAGATGGTGTGATAAGGAGAAGCACGACGGCGGATGTGCAAGATCTGATTTTGTAGGAGGAGCTGAGATAAATAAAAAAGATTGGTCTCAAGAAGATGATTATAAGGGTATTTCTGTCTAAATAATATAATTGCTGAGCTGTTGCCCTGGCAATAATTATTTTGCCCTGTTCAACACGAGCATGCTGAAACGCAACAAAACCCCAAAAACAAAAAACAAAGGAAACAATAATTCAACAATCAAGTAATGCAAAAAAGATCAAAATCTAATTTACCATACGAATAAGGAAACAAAAAGTAAAACAAAAATGGTTAACAAAAAGTAAAACAAAAATGGTTAACATACGGTATATGCTCTTCTATTACAACCAAAGTAAAATTTTTCATTCAGCCGAAGTAAATTTCAACCCTAAGATGTAACAACAGAATGAACAAACGGAAACTAAGAAGAAGAGAGAGGTAGAATTTGTATCCGCCATTAGAAAGAGTATGTATGTTGTACCTTGCATCGTCCTCGAGAAGCTGTAAAGTCGGTCCCTTTTTGTCAAGTCGGAAACATCAGAGACGTGTCCAGCTGTACGACGGAGAAAAACCGTCACTTGAAACTGCAGCCTTCGCCGGTAAACGCCAAACCCAGTTGGAGAGGTGGAAAGGAGCGACGAGAGCGCAGCCGCCGCCTAGAGAAGAAACTACACGATCTGCAAATGTGAATGAAATGAAAGAAAACCCTAAGAAACCATACTACCTAAAGTAAATGGAAATAGAATTAACAGGGCCGTTTTGCTCGACCTATTTTCTCTATTGCTGGGCCATGTAATATAAATGTAAACAAAAAGCCCAAACGGAAAAAATATTGTATATACCGTCGACGTGGCTTTTGGACGGAGCTTTTTTCCTCTTTTCATATAAGGAAAGATATATATATATATTTCTATGTGGGACAAAATAGTTCCAAGGCAACTTTCGCCGATTCAATTTTCTAAAACTTTATATGTTATTTTGAGAAACAAAGGTTGATGGGATTTCAAAAATGGATCATTATAGAAAAGATATTTCTTTAATCAAAACAATTAAGAACTTAAATATTCTTGTAGAATAAAATATGTTAATACTAGCCCAATAGAAACCATTTGTCAAAAGTTGATGCAATTCTACTGTCAAATAGAAAGAAAGAAAACATGCATATAAAATAAAATAAAATAAAACATGATTAAAACATCTAATTGATACATTCTTCCTACCTCAAATTCAAGCCAATAATCCACTACTGAAATCTCTATATTCTGAATTTCCTTATTAACCAAGAAAACTGTTGTTTCATGCTGATTGATCTATAACACCCAAATTATGAAAACCGGAGCCCAAAATCCCATTTTCCTCTTCTTCTTTTCCTTCCTTTCTTCCCTACATTTCCCTGATCGAACTAAAGCCCCTTTATGTGTGTGTTTTTATTTCTTTTTCCTTCTTTCTTGCTAATTGAATCATTTTCCCATTTATAAAAGGTATTAAAAGATGGTAACTATCATCTCTCAATTGTATGGTAAATTAAGAGGTGTGGTATTTAAATGCAAGGAATTGAAATGAAGTAGTAATATTACTTGTAACCCCCACATCAATTAATAAAATAAAGTATTATTATTATCATTATTATTGTTATTATTTGACCAATTCCCAAAATACCCTTCAAAAAAATACGGGTCATTACATACTACTACATGAACTAAACGAGGGTTGCTGATGCTTTTTAGCCCAGCGAACCACCAATCGCTCCATCCAGAAACACTTGAAACCTTGACTTCAATGATTTCGATTTTTTGGCACGTAATATCCAACCCCTCCCCCTTGAAATTATTTCGTGATAATCGAAAATCAATCTTCTTTATGCAATTTTTGTAGTCCTTTTTTTTTAATCCATGACTATTGATGTGCTGCTTCAATCGATGGATTCCACAGGTAAACGCAACTAGGATGGATTATTTCAATGCCAATTTTGGTGCTTCTGTTTACATTTGTTTTTTCCGTTGGCCTTTCTCCCAGATCTTCTCAGGTAATTTACCTTTTTTCTCTCCTTTTGCCAAAATAAAAAAATAAAAAATTACATGACATACCGTATTTTTCCATTATATTTCTTGGCACATATTTTGATATGCAACACCCATTTTCTTTTTCAGCTTTTAAATTATTGATATGCAACACCAATTTTGTTTTGTGTGATCTGCAGCTGTGTCACTGTTTCATTTCTTACTGTATATAGCACTCATGACGGATGTTTTCATATTTTTTTTTACAGCAGGTTAAGCTTTAAAATCTTCACTCGGGGAATGAACCTTGCAATTATACAAAACATGCTTCTTGCATTTGTATAGAAATAAAAAAAAAAAAAAAAAGATTAGTTGTATATCTACTTTTGTTAACAAATAGAGTAGCCGTATCTTAACTTTAATTGGTTTATGTTTATTTTGCAGGATATGAAATGATCAGTATGTTTATAGCATATTGTCTTATAATTTGAAGATGGTCTTCCTCTTCTGGTTGTAATTGTTATCAAAGGTTAAAGAAATCTTTTTTTCTTTCTATTTTTCATTGTTATTTTAAGTTGTAATTTACATTTTTTGGTAGAGATTCATGTTTCTCTACTTACACTGCAGTTATGTGGGGTGGTTCTGGTTTAAATTTCTTCGTTTTGTTGTTGTTGTTGTTATTCTGACCTTATTATTGTTTCGGTTTCGAATTTTAATTCCTTATGATAACTTATTTTTTGTTCATTATTCTGCTTTATCGTTTGATTGTCATTCCCTTTGGCATGCTGGAAATCGTATATTGATATGTGAAGATTTGTTTAATTTTTATTAATCACGGGGTTATTTGAGTGTTGTTTGTATCATCTTTATCAATTTTTTTAATGTCAAGATTTTCTAACAATGAGTGCATTGTCTCTTGGCAGCACATCTCAAAGCCAATGATCTCGGTATGAGGCCATACCAAAAGGGATAAAACTGCCACGGAAGGGCTTTGAGACAAGAAGTCGAAGGCGATTGGGAAAATATCATTCTTAGTGATGCAATTTTCAACAAGTGAAGAAATAGAGCTTTTAATTTGAGAAACATCACAAGACCATACTTGATGGAGAGCTTCTGTTAAGTTCTGTGCCGGATCTTGCAGGTGATGCAATGACCCATTATAAGAAAAGACATTGGACTAGGATGCGGGTGTTTGAAAGATTTTGAGAGGTTTTTTACCGAATAGGAAATGAAGAGAGTAAAAATATGAAGTAGGGTGTTGCTGGATGAGGAGGTGAGACGGGGTGGGGTGCGGTAATATACAATTGGATGAGATGGGGGTATTGGAGGCATGGCTGCATAGTAGTGTGTGAAGTGGGGGTGGCACAATAGGCCGCCTTGGATATAATGGGGTTACATGTTTTGTTAACTTTTTTTTCATCACATTTGATCAATTTTCGATGGTGAAGAAAAAAATATCTTTTTTTCATTTCATTGGAATGTCATATCATTTCCTTACATTTCACTCAACCCCAAATGAATAGAAATGATAAGTAATTTCATTTCTTTCGGTCCAAAGAAAAACAAACCTTGAAACACATATGCCTTTCATTCCTAATAAACAAATATATCAATGGATCAATCGGACTAAAACCAAATCATTTTTATACCGGTTTTATTGTGTTTAGCAACCATTGTTTTTTCAATATTAATAATAATAAAACAATAATAATAAATATAATAATAATACCATTATTCAGTTTCTAATATTCTATGTTCCAATAGTTGTGAAACTTTGTAATTCAACCCGTGCATTATGCACGGTTATTAATATATATATATATATATATATATATATAGTCGAAATATGTATAAATATTTGAGAAAATCTGATTAGTTAATAATAAGGGTAATTAAGAAAAATAAGGGATTAGGTTAACTATTGAGATTTTATCTATTTAAGGAAAATAGATCCCATTAGTTTCCACAACAAAAAGAAATCAGAACTTTCCAACGTGAAAGAGAGAACGGCGTGTGAGAGGCAATTTAGGGCTGAGAGATTTTCTATCAGTTTCTAAGTCGAATCTCAACCGTTTTTAGATTCGAGTGGAGCGTTGGAATCGTCGTGAAAGGAGCATCGTTTAAACACACGAAAGTTGGAGCTTTTCTCAAGGTTTACTGTGAGAGAAAGGATCGTTTGATGCGTTTTATAGAGGTTAGATCGTGTTTTGATTCGTTTTATAAGAGGATTTTCATATTGAATAATTGATGTTTTATGATGTTAAGGTAAAGTAAAAAATATCAGACTTAGAGAGAAATACCTTACAGTGGCTGAGTTGTGTTTTGGTTGATATAATTGGTTGGTTGATAAAGAAATTGTGCACCGTACATAATATTGATATATGTATGACGACGAATTCATATGCATCGGCCAGCAGGAATAAATATATGTGATGTCAATTTAATTATTTTGATTCTTTCTGCTCTTCTGTTTATTATATAGATTTATATTTTCCCAGGGGATGTGAAAAAACAAAAATATACATTTATATGATGTATTCCTGGGTCTCTTTTTCTCAAATTGTGCAGCTTCACTGTTTTAGTAAAAAATAAAATAAAAATTATAATAAAAAAAAAGAGAAAAGGAGAAGACTATTCACCTATAGTATACCCTGCATATAGTGTTCGAAAATTTGAAAAAAAAAAAAGAACAAGAAAAGGTAGTATATATGTTTTAAATATATTTAAATAAGGTAACAATATAATGCGTAGCCTACTTAAATAAAGATGATCTAATAGGTATATAATTTAGAGGGAATGAGGGAGAAGGACATAAATATTTCATCAATTGAGTAGAAGGACAGTTTTTTGAAACTTTTGCATAAAGGACAAAACTATTTATTCACTGTCGAAATTCACTTGTGTTCGAAATTCACTGTTTAAATTCACTGACAAAATTCACTGTCGAAATTCACTAATTTTCAAAATTCATCGTCGAAATTCACTAATTTTCAGGATTCACTGTCGAAATTCACTGTCGAAATTCACTGATTTCGGGATTCACTGGGGTGATTCACTGATTTTCAGGATTCACTGTTTGTCCTTCTCGCTATAAAAATTATGCAGTTGTCCTTCTCCCTATAAAAAATATGTAGCTGTCCTGTTACTTAAAAATATTTTAGATTGTGTCCTTATCCCTAATTTTCCATATAATTTATAGTTGTTTGTGTTATTGTGTTGTGTTATTTTTCTTTTCGGAATATATAAATATATGATTTGGTAGACAATGGATTTTGTGCCTAATATTATTCTGATGTTTAACATGAATTGTAGTTTTGTTAATGAGCTTGAATAAGATTAAATGACCATGAACAAGCCTCGATTGAGCTTCCGTTTCGTTTAGTTTCGGCACCGAATGTACTCTTAAAGGGAGATGACGTTCGGATCCGTCGGAAGGGCATGAAAGGGCTTGTGCTTTGATGAATTAGCATTCATCAATGTCTGTGTAATTTCTAGGACTTGTTCATGTCTAATGGTCTAGGAAAAGAGAGTAGCGGATGTGAGGGAGCTTACTTGAAAATACTTAGGTGACTAGTTAACAATTAATAATAAACGTACTTGTGTAGTTAAAAGATTAAACATCAATCCATTCTTGGTAAGGCACCAGTCTATATCGTAATGTGTGGGCGTTCAGATAAAGTGGATAACTCTGTAAGTCTTTGGATCCTACGTACGGAGGAACACCACCCCGTAAGTCCGAGACCCTACGTATGGAGGGACTTCGCGGAACGTGTGCACTATCGGAGTCTACCAGAATAGGATTCCGTGGTTATTGGTGAGATCCCCCAGTATGTTGCACCCAGTTACTTCGTGGTGAGTAGGACCTGTTAGTAATACCATCCGCAACGGAAGCGATTTAAGGATCTAGATCTATAAATTACACGTAATAAAATAACTTGATCTACTCTACAAGGGGGTTGTAGAACATACCTCTTGGATCTCAAAATCCAAGTGGAAGAGCCGCAATAGAAATAACAAACGAAGATGTGAAGAGCACCACGATCTTCCGTACGTGTGATCCAAGCAACTCCCGGTGGAAGGAAATTCTCGACTCGAACCCTTCCGATATGCTACCCGGAAAAACCTCCAAGATTTTTCCCTAAATCTCCCCTTGGCCGAAAATTCTTTTCTCCTCTCCAAGAGGTGTATGTCGAATTTTATGTGTGTTGTAAGGCTTGGGAGAACTCTCTTTATATAGGAGAGTAAAACTTAACCTCCAAGAATTTTATTATGCAAATAAATATATCCAATAAATAAAAGATAATTCCATAATATTCTAGAATAAATCTAGAATAATATTTATCTTTATTTCTTACCATAAATATTTATCCAATAAATATTTTGTGCACATGTCTTATTAATACACAAGAAAACTAATTTCTTGTTTACCAAAATAAGGCTATGGCCGAAAATTGTATTGTGACCTAGTCACTTATGATTTTCGGCCAAACACATTAATTGGGCCAAGATTATGAAAAATGTATTTTCCACATATTTAATTATTCAGCCCAACTAATTTAATAGTTCACTAAACAATTAATTCACATATCGTTTTAATAAAGTCCAACAAGAACTAAATTAATATTATTAGGATTCGACGTCCGAGAATAGCTATGCTATATTTGGAGGCACGTCGGGGACCATGGACTAATAATCAGCGGCTCCGATAAATCAAATAAATAATTATCTTACGAGCAGAATAATTTTATTCGATAAATCAATCACAGGAATATGCCACCATAATCCCGTGACTGCACTCCTCCGATTATGAGATTATATTTATCTCCTCACGAGAATAATAATAAGCGTCCATTGATATAATCATTACATATGGATTAATCATCCATAGACTGTTCATTCCAAATAGGGAAGTTACCGTTAACCCTTTTTAGAACCTCTTGTCCTTATTTTCCATTAACCCCCTAGTGATCAATTAATTCATACAACTCACTGGTAGCTAATCAGTGAAGTATGAACTCCATGGATCGATCAGTTTCTTGGATTAACAAATAAGGGAACTGACTATCTACTTCCAGAAATGGAAGGAATGGATTCCGTATCTGTGATAACACAGACTACTCACTCAATCCAGTACAATGCCAAGATGGGGTAATTCAGATCACAGACTTAGTGTAATCCTTAACCGTCAAGTCAAACCTCATACTGATTCAAGCAGTTGACTGTGATCACCTCAGGATTAAGATATATCCATAAATATGATCATCGATTGATTCGATAAGACTTCTCGTTTACGGAATTATATTGTGAACTCTAATCAAATCGGTCCAGCCCTATATGATATATCTATCATATATAAATGCCCCATTAGGTTCTCTTAACCGAAAGTCCGGATAAGACAATCACACCTATCGTGTTCTGGGCGCATTAATAGCACGTTAATGGAGAGACCCGATACTCTCGATTAACTTCACTACGGGCTAATTGTATTTTAAGTACATCTTCACTAACTCAATCCTCCCGTGTATATCCCATACACCGAGTTAAGTGATTACATAAACGATATACTTTTGGGTTTTATGTACTGTAAATACTATTGTCACATCGGTGAATATGAGAATAATAAATATGAATAATAATATCATTTCATTTATTAAATAAAACAATTACAAAATTGTATTTCGGGAATCAACCTAACATTCTCCCACTTGCACGAAAGCATGTGATTAATTGTTTTAGAGCACACCCTATTATTTAAACTACAACAAACTACATCTCCCACTTGCTCTAAAGCAATGGAGACTCATCCCGTATTCTAGTACCCATTAAGCATATCATAACCATTGTAGATGACAAAATACACTCCGAGTGTGCTGTCGTAGGATAGGTCAGTGACTCGGGGAGCACCTACATCTAAATATCATGGGTCTTAATGATTAGTCAGGTTGTCGGCTCGAGACGATCCGTAGAATCGAAACGTTACCGGTCCATCTAATCATGTGGTACTTTCCCAATATGCTTTTGACCTCTAGTGATTTCGAAAATCCTTATAAGCTACCCCTTCATCGTGTGCACAATGATGTGGTATCGGCTTCCAAATCTAGAATCACTCCCAGATATGAAAAGGAAATCCTTAAGCTATATCGCCTCTATAGCCACTACAAAAGCCGCTAATCACCCAACTAGTTAAAGTCGAGTTGGCGTTGCTGGATTCCTCCAGGCAATAGCTTCAACACAAGAGTAAACACTGAGCCCGAGATCGACTTAACGATCATCCTCAATCTGACTTAAAGTCAAAATCAGTGTATCACACATATCCAAGCTCACACATGAATATGTCCGCATATTATTCCTTATTCTCTCAAGATACTAAAGGACATACTAAACTTGCTTTGTTAACCGCCGAATCTAAGATTCGATCAAAGTTGACGTTCAATAACCTGACCATCTCTTACTAGAAAAAGAATCTATCCTATTTCTCTTGATCCGAAGATTTAGAGAGTTATTCCCGAGGCATAGGGTAGAACTTCCTCGTTGAATGTTGCATACACAGATGCATCATCTTAACCAATAAGATGGATGGGAAACCAGTGATTGATTCTAATGAATTCGACCGAGTCAAACTCGTTAGAATGTGATCCAAATCTCTGTTGCAGAGAATTGTGGCATTGTCAGATTCTGACTTCAGATAACACACCCATGTTGATTCTAACTAGTGTAGTGTTATCCTTCACAAACACTAATATATATATATATATATATGTATATATTCACTACTGTACTAAAATTGATATCCAGTCTAAAATTGATATCCAGTCTACAAAAGACTTATCAATATTCTGGTCAAATCCACATATTGTAGAAATATATGACTTCCAATGACCGAGTGGTTTGTTTTTTATCCACAAAGTACATAAGCCTTGACAGTCATCCTGTCATAAGTTCATAAGGCAATACCCTTTTGTTCCGAATGAATCCAGACTCCGTTTGTTTGGCAAGAAAGTCTCAGGGAATCACCCCTATTTTCTTTTTGCTTTTGAACGAAGTCATGCAATACTAAGTGGTAAGAGAGTCCAAGGTCTGATTAACTCTCTACTTCTTAGGGAATTACCCCTAGACCACTCAGGCTTTACTCTGAAAGATAAACTTTCCTATTCATTCTACTCTTTTCCGTGTAGATCCAATTACTCCCATTGGGCCTGAGACGCTCAGGTGGTTCTACAAGAGTATGAACAGAACTGGAGTACCAAACTCCATTCACAGGGTTATGGCTATTAAACCAACCTCTAGTATCAGAATCCTACACTGCTCACAAAAGAGCCATAGGTCATCAATCGATCCTCAGACTACAAAGTCCGCAGAAACCGTAATGGGTAATGGATAAACCATACTCTCAATACTTATTGGGTGGATCGAAATTCTGATCTAGTTTAGTAGTATTTAGTGTTATCACCAACAACCGATGTTGGATGTGGTCTGATTTTAATCAGTTAGTAACTACCTTGAGTAAACGTACTTCAAGGTTCAAGGATTTGCTGTTCATGGATTCTACCAGAAAGGATGCAACAGTATAACTGTCCCTTCCCGATTTCAAGAATCATGTATCTAACCTTTATACTCAATAGGATAAAAGATATATCACGAATGGTCATTGACCGAACGTATGCGTGAAATTCCCAGTCTTACCTTCAAGCACCGTGTGCTAAATGCTTATATTTATGGAAGTGTGGTGAACCGAATCCACACCTTATCCGTAAATTCCAAAGCATATTCTAGGTAGACTTCTCGGTCTTACATTTCAATGTAAACCGTTATTCGCTTCAATATCTTTATTGAGTTAAGTAGTGTATTGTAGCACATCTAAATCTATATAAGGCAATTTAACGGTTTCACTTAGTGAGAACATGTCACAATGAGGCAGGCTGAGCATCAGTCTCAAGGACTATGAATGGCCTATTCCGAGTATAGGATACTCTATCTCTGTTGAAAACAGAGAAACCTCAAAATATTTAGGATAAACTTACCGGAGTGTTTGAATAGTTATCAGACAAGAAGTCACTACTCGGAAGCTCCTTCTAGCTTGTATTTTTCATCAGACCCCGAAGGTCGTCATGAACAAGCTATGTTACTTCTTTATAACCATTATCCTTTCCCGATTGAGAGGAAACTTTGTCATTGAACCTTTGAGACAATATAACCAGACTGGGAGAAAAGAATCACCCTGAGCCAGTCTTCAGGTCTTGTCTTTTAGGGACTATGCACTAATTATGGAATATGAAGAAGCGTTTATCTAAATATAGAAACCAATTGCTTTTAATAGTTCTTAAGATGTGTTTTATATACATATTTCAGCAGTTTGTATGTGGTTTTTGACTTTATCAAACAAAAGTCCGAGTCTTGGATTCGTACTACAAATGGTATATTCACTTTCTATACGACAAACAAATCATTGAATAGAAGGTAAATCCATTCGTTCCAACGAATCTTAAACAGAAAATAATTTTTCCGCGATATCCAAGTATTGAATCCGAGATTCATTTCCTTATATCACTCCCACTATTCTAGCTAAAATTAACTGCCCGTTGTTTACTCTTTTAATCGTTAAATGCACTGCTACCTTGTTCTTCCAAAGAACTTTGCTCGAGAAAATCGCCAAGGATTTATAGGTTGGTGATCCAAAATCACTGTCCTTATCCTATGATTTTCAGTTAATTAATTTTCGGTTCAGCCTTAAAGTTTTCTCAGTTTAGATGACTAACACTTTTAGACATATTCTCCCATTCTTGACTTTCCGTGAATGGAAACAGTCTTGAACCAGCGGTTCGTTTGAGTAGACACTACTCTTGAACCGTGGGATGTCTATTTCGAGTGTTACTCGTCGGGATTTCTCGGATTTTCTAATATACCAGAAAAAACAATAAATCATAACATTAAAGCTCCCACTAGTTTATCGGTTCCAAATACCGTCTAACAAGCAATGCTTTATTTTTTTATGATTTTCCGATTTTTTCGATTAGAAAATCTATCGTACATAGTTCCAATGTTTCCAGAAAAACAAATCATAGAACTCCCACTAGTTCATCGATTCCAAATATCGTCCAACTAGCGACATTTCATGACTTTCGGTTTTTCAATTAGAACGGTTATGTGTGTAGTCAGTTACACTTTTCTAATGTTCTAGAAAAACAACAAATCATAAAGCTCCCACTGGTTCATCGATCCCAAATATCGTCCAACTAGTAACACTTCATGATTTTCCGATTTTTCAATTAGAAAATTACTCGTGTAATCACTACACACTCAAAATTCACTAGAAGAATTTCAAAGTCCGAAATCACCTTTGATCAAACTAAGTTTGTCTCCCGTTTGACTCGAATGACACTAGTGACATACCTATATGTCACTCTGGTTTTTTAAAAGGCTTAAGAGAAAATATCTCTTTCGAAAAATAATTGCATTATCGATTAACTAGTTCAACGTCCTAGTTACTTTCCACTTTTTAACGAAGTCAATACTAGTCAATTATAAATTTTTAAGCAATTTAGTAAGGGATATAATGCTGTAAATAAAATGACATATATTAATTCAAGTTTAACACTACTATATAAGTTTATTTTAGGAATTGTAAACTAAAATTAAGTCTACTCTACCATTCCAAGGTTTTAACCTCGCATCTCAGTGCCACCTTAGGGTAGGTCAAAGAGATGACGGTTAAATCGAGACAATCTCATCAATGAATAACTTGTGAGAATCAAACATCCCACGAGAATCGAACATCCCTTTATTCATTGACTACCTTTCTTTTTTAGCCTAGGTATTATCAAGAATACCCTTGATGAGTGTGACCTACTATATCGGATCTCTTAGGTACGCCCCGAGTGTGCCGTCTTAGGATAGGTCAGTGACCCGACGAGTACCCGGAAATCCTATCCTTTCGGAGACCAAGCCATGAATGTTGATAGGGGTGAACACCATCCTTAGGGGGACGAAATCAAAGCACCTCGAGGCGTCACCCTTCTCTCACTTACTTGTATCTATAGTAGAGGCCGTGGGGTTGGCTGTCGCCTCCCCGCTCCCACTCAATATTTTGGAAGTGGTGGTGGGTTAACTAACCACGTCTTTTTGATGTTAACATAAAAGCACATCAAATCAAGGATTCCGAATGGTGTCGGTAACGTAGGCAAGCCTACCCGTCCTATTCGTTGGAACATATGTGACAGTCGGACGAAGTCGGGTCAAGAGAGCCCCATTGAGATAAGAAGGAATCACCCATCCGCTCACCGGTGTAGCTTAGTCTTGCTGGACCCCCGTGCATACATCACACTAGGAGGGTTAAGTCGGTCGAGCCTAACTCAGTTGACCACCCAACCTATAAGCGAACCGTTTTTATCCAAGATTTATTGTTCTTTTACCATCATTCAATCTCGTAGACACTACGAATCGAAAACGTGATCTCGTTTGTGTTTTTAAGGCGGTTCACCGAGAACACACACCGAAAAATCTTAACGATTTCATAACCCGTCCTCGGATCTTTAATTAGTTACTAAATTAATTAATTACCACGTATTAATTAAATTTCAACTAATTACGCGAGTTTGTATACATGCCTATTTTAATTACCAAAATTAAAATTCTACATGTATGCATGGAGTAGATTTATGATATGATGCATGTCATGGTAATTCCGATTTTATATCTATTTTATGATCATACACATAAAAAATAAATTGCGGAAAATTTAAACACCGAGATGGATTGTTGGTACCCCCGTATCTAATCTATCCTAGGAAAACAGTAAATTACATAATCTATGTCTTCGAGTCTTGATCTTTGAATCTTGAACTCGAACCGCCGGATCACGAACCACGAACACCCGAGAGGAGAAAAAGGCTTTTTAATTAAATAAATCCAATTTATTTGATAAATAAAACCTTTTATTTTTATTTTTTATTTTTTTTTTAATTCCTTCGGTTGTTGTTAAAATTATTACCAAAAAAAATAAATTTTTTTTTTTAATTAACTGCCAAACGGCAGTAAGTACAAAAAAAATTAGGTCAGAAAATTTTTTATACAGCCGCATAAAAAAAAGAGAACCCTAGCCGCATGCTAGTTATATTAAACAGGACTTATAGCGACGCTTTTCAGCGTCGCGGAAAGTCCTGTAGTGCAGATTTTTAATTAAAAACAGGTTTTTAGCCGTTTCTCCTCATCCATACCTTGGGTTTTGCCTTGATCTTCAATTTTTCTTCAAGATCTTCATCTTTTCGAGCCCGGAACATCAAAATTACAATAAAAGAGGCTACTTTTACATAATTTTTCGAGAATTGACATAAAAAGAAATACAATTCCTATGCTCAATTGTTACTAAACAAAGGAGCTACATGATAGATCTAACGAGTAAATAGTACCAACCACAATCCATCTCTTCAAACCACAACAATCGCAACATAAAAAAATAAATAAACATGCATCGGCCCCTATTTAAAAAAAATTTGGGACAAAAAAATCTACATGTTTACCACTCCTAGATCTAATATTTTATACGTATAAATTTAGATCACCATGGCGACTGATACCACTGTTAGTAATACCATTCGCAACGGAAGCGATTTAAGGATCTAGATCTATAAATTACACGTAATAAAATAACTCGATCTACTCTACAAGGGGGTTGTAGAACATACCTCTTGGATCTCAAAATCCAAGTAGAAGAGCCGCAATAGAAATAACAAACGAAGATGTGAAGAGCACCACGATCTTCCATACGTGTGATCCAAACAACTCCCGGTGGAAGGAAATTATCGACTCGAACCCTTCCGATATGCTACCCGGAAAAACCTCCAAGATTTTTCCCTAAATCTCCCCTAGGCCGAAAATTCTTTTCTCCTCTCCAAGAGGTGTATGTCGAATTTTATGTGTGTTGTAAGGCTTGAGATAATTTTCTTTGTATAAGAGAGTAAAACTTAACCTCCAAAGATTTTATTATGCAAATAAATAAATTCAATAAATAAAAGATAATTCCATAATATTCTTGAATAATATTTATCTTTATTTCTTACCATAAATATTTATCCAATAAATATTTTGTGCACATGTCTTATTAATACACAAGAAAACTAATTTCTTGTTTACCAAAATAAGGCTATGGCCGAAAATTGTATT
Organism: Gentiana dahurica var. dahurica; assembly: GCA_024500145.1. NCBI lineage: Eukaryota > Viridiplantae > Streptophyta > Magnoliopsida > Gentianales > Gentianaceae > Gentiana > Gentiana dahurica. Next base: position 86,127,556 of record CM044899.1, on the reverse strand, counting down.
GTGACCTAGTCACTTATGATTTTCGGCCAAACACACTAATTGGGCCAAGATTATGAAAAATGACTTTTCCACATATTTAATTATTCAGCCCAACTAATTTAATAGTTCACTAAACAATTAATTCACATATCGTTTTAATAAAGTCCAACAAGAACTAAATTAATATTATTAGGATTCGACGTCCGAGAATAGCTATGCTATATTTGGAGGCACGTCGGGGACCATGGACTAATAATCAGCGGCTCCGATAAATCAAATAAATAATTATCTTACGATCAGAATAATTTATTCGATAAATCAATCACAGGAATATGCCACCATAATCCCGTGACTGCACTCCTCCGATTATGATATTATATTTATCTCCTCACGAGAATAATAATAAGCGTCCATTGATATAATCATTATATATGGATTAATCCTCCATAGACTGTTCATTCCAAATCGGGAAGTTACTGTTAACCCTTTTTAGAACCTCTTGTCCTTATTTACCATTAACCCCTAGTGATCAATTAATTCATACAACTCACTGGTAGCTAATCAGTGTAATATGAACTCCATGGATTGATCAGTTTCTAGGATTAACAAATAAGGGAACTGTCTATCTACTTCCAGAAATGGAAGGAATGGATTTCGTATCTGTGATAACACAGACTACTCACTCAATCCAGTACAATGCCAAGATGGGGTAATTCAGATCACAGACTCGGTGTAATCCTTAACCGTCAAGTCAAACCTCATACTCATTCAAGCAGTTGACTGTGATCACCTCAGGATTAAGATATATCCATAAATATGATCATCGATTGATTCGATAAGACTTCTCGATTACGGAATTATATTGTGAACTCTAATCAAATCGGTCCAGCCCTATATGATATATCTATCATATATAAATGCCCCATTAGGTTCTCTTAACCGAAAGTCCGGATAAGACAATCACACCTATCGTGTTCTGGGCGCATTAATAGCACGTTAAAGGAGAGACCCAATACTCTCGATTAACTTCACTACGGGCTAATTGTATTTTAAGTACATCTTCACTAACTCAATCCTCCCGTGTATATCCCATACACTGAGTTAAGTGATTACATAAACGATATACTTTTGGGTTTTCTGTAATGTAAATACTATTGTCACATCGGTGAATATGAGAATAATAAATATGAATAATAATATCATTTCATTTATTAAATAAAATAATTACAAAATTGTCTTTCGGGCATCACACCTAACAGGACTATGCGTAGTGCCCTTGAGTGCTGATGTAACACATATAAGATAAGCTAGAAACATATAGTCATGATATGTTGATGGACATGGAGTGAACCCTAGATTGAGTCAGTCTCAGAGAGACAACTTATTAATTATAAAACTTAAATTGTAAACCTTAATTAATTTGTAGCTTCTATCTCTTAATGAGTACTTTGTACTTACCTCAAATGCATTGTTTTTCTATGTGTTTGGGGGAGAGAATATGAACAGGTAGATCCAGAGTTCGAGGCAGACTTTATGACGACATTTGAGGATGCCGGAGTTGAAGCGTTCATCCATTCTGTTTTTCTTTTATATACATTAGACACGTTGTTCTTTGGGAAACATTGTATTTTCTTTTAGTATTCTTTTGAATGTTTCGTACTATTTAGTTTTCGTTTGGCTTTCCAATGTAATGAATGTTACATTTCTATCTTTAGTATGTTGAGTTCTTTTCATAGTAGTGTTTATGGTGTTTGCCGAGTCTTCCAACATGTCACTGGTGGGTAAACAGTAAACTAATCTACGTCACTTTTGCCACACCAGATACAACCTTTGCGGTTTAGCAGCTGTATTATTCTGTGGAAATGAAAGTGCCATTCACATTTCTTATAATCCTTTCTTTCATAAAAGAACAAAACATATTGAGATTAACTATTATGTTGTAAGGGACAATGTCAAATCTGGACTTGTCAAACTTCTTCAATTCCAATCAACACAAAAGAACAAATTGCTGACATCCTCACAAAGGCTTTAGATGCACCCATCTTCTCCTACTTGTTGGATAAGTTAGGCATTGGAAAGATATTTCAAAATTCCAATAGCTTAAGGAACTTTACTGAGTGCAAGCTAATCATGTACCATCCTTAGCTTGAGAGGGGTGTTACAGTATATGAAGGTGAAGAAAGTCTGCTGAGTGCAAGTCAGCTGAACAACTGAAGACTTAGCACCCTGCTGAGTTAGTCATCAGACCAATAGGCAGAAAACGGTTATTCAGTTAGAATTAGTTAGTTTCAGTTGTAACCGTTTGTAACTTACTCATAACTGTTTAATGAGGTGTATGAAGCTATAAATACCACATGAACATCATCATTGTAACTTAACTTGTTAATTTTACTTCAATAATAATCCTTCCGCATTTTCTTTAAATTTTGTTTGTCTTTCTACAAACTTCAACACTTATTGTAATAGCAAGAGTACATAGTGTATGTTAAGCACACATATGTAAAGGACCAATGGGTTATGAGCTTACCAAACACAACCACGTTTCTGCTGCGCACTCTAATTATTATAACATCCCATAACTCATATAAGCCAATCACATGCACGCTTATTTCTACCTCACATATTCAACACTTATGGAGTTGACAACTTATTAATTTTCAATTTTAATTGTCTCAAACTGACTCATCATATATATCAACCTCTTATGTTATCATTCCCAAAGTAATTCATCATCATGTATGATTAATACTTCTCAGACGATTAAACACTTAACATTCCCTTCCTGGATAGCTCTTACTCTACACATATCACAACTTATCTCAATACATCACATTCATTGTTTATTACTTCTAAGGTATTAATACTTAGCATATATTTCTTCCAAACATACACCTTTATATGTATATACATCTCAATACATATCATAGGCTTTCAATATCTAGGGATTCTAAGAAGCATATATAACTTATAAGTCAACTCTTTAATCTTAATTTGTCAAGAACTCATCAATCATGATCTTAGTCAACTCTTATTCTTAAAATGTTCAAACCTAAGGCTCTAACCCGTAGAATATCATAACATTGCTAATTGGGCTTGACAACTTATGGCACTAGTATCAACAAACATAATCACTTATCCCAATTTGAGAAAAATTCATTTCCTAGATAGATGTTATTTCTAAGGAATCACATCTTAATGCTTTGGTACAACGCATGACAAGCACTCTCAATAAACATATATACCCAAGAGCTTTTATATTCTAATACCGCTTTATCACGTCCCGACTTAATGCTCTGATACCACACTGTCATGGCTCATTGGGGTTCACCTCTAATTTGCAATTGACTATTGACTATTGATTATTGACTAAATCCATTCGAATACTACACAGGGTGAAAAAAACAAAAACCCTTCTATCTAACTTATTAAGCGCAACATGATCTATGTCATTCTTTCATATCTTCCTGGAAGCTATTCCAGGTAACCGATTGTATCGATTTTCTCAAATTTTTTATAATGAAAGAAAATAATTTGTCAGTTACGCACGGATTAAGTTGTAACATGTCTATTATACATTTTCTTGTTATTGATCAAAATCTAAAACAATCGATTGATACAAGTCTACCGTAATCAACGATAATAATAATAATAATAAAATGTATTGAAAGATTTAGCGAAACATCCGTCATAAATGTATCATTGTTTACTTTGGAAACATATATAAAACATACATAATTTTGCCAGACCTATTTTTGGTACACTTACAATCAAATTGAAAATCAACAGGTAAATCTCTTGAACCAGCTAGTCTAAGCATATATATATATATATATATATATATATATATATATATATATATATATATATATGGTCTTATTCGACTTTATTTTGCTTAAACTAACTTGTTATTCGTTGGGAGATTCTAAGGCATTGTTACTTTATCATCAACCACACCATAACACAAACTTCCTATATATATATATATATATATATATATATATATATATATATATATATATGTATATATATTCTTATTTATTTTGGTTTACTTAAACAATATCTTCATGTAAAAAACAACTCAAAATTTTGAATAATTAAGTATTGATGGCCCTGCAATTTCTTCTAATCTCACCATTAGTCCCCGTAAGAGGATTGATATTACCCATTCTGATCATAGCAGCAGTAAAATCAGCACTAAAAGAAGGGAAATTATTGCTATAACTCCTAACCAAAGCATCTTGAGAACCCCCATTAAACAGCTCTTGATCAGAATGCATTAGTCCGCGTCGATTAACAAGATTTATGTAGTAATCGTTATCAAACTTCACGGGTGTCTGTAGATCTAAGGGAGTCAAGTTGGTGTCGCCGTTACCAGAAGTTGGGGGACAGTTTGCTTTTCTTGTGGTTGCGAAAGCCGGGTCGATATTGGTGTCATTGTATATCCTTGATCGAAAGACAGTGCACTTTGCTTGTCCGATGGTGTGGGCCCCGGAGAGGGCGGTCATGTCGCGGGCGGTGAGTCCTTTGTTGCTGAAAAGGGTGATGAGAGATGATAGATTCAGAAATGGGCCTGGGATTTGAGTGTTGGCAGCACTCAGAAATGCTGTTGTTGAATCCCTTCTGCCCAGTAAAACTGTCCATGTTGGTCCTCCCAACTATATAAGAGAATATTAAATTTAGCATTTATACAATATTTGAGGGAAATAATATTTGCAATCTGATGAGATAGAATAGCTTTTATTTGCACCCCACACTCTCTATACTACGTCCGTCTCAAAACGTAATTCTTTCGTTTTTTTATTTTGTCCCATAATGTAAGTTTATTTAAATAACCAATAAAGCTTTTATTACATTTTTCACATTTTAACCCTCATTTATTATTTTTCACTGCTAAGCATTAACAATATATTCAAAGGTCATTTTATATATTTTTTTTAATATCAAAATCAATGACAAATAATCAATTAATTAACCAACTTTTTGAATCTGTAACGCGGGACTTACATTTTAGGACGGAGGTAGTAATTTTTTAATTCATCACATGCTATATATCTAATTAATCACATGTCATAATATAAATTTCATCGTATATAAATTGTATAATCAAAATTATTTCATATTATACTAGATATATATACACATGAATAGTGAAATACACACAGAGGAGAATGAATTAAATTGGTTGATTAAGCTAGACTTACTTGTGCAACACCTTCCTTAGCAGCAAGAGCAAGGATATCTGCACAAGACACGGTAGCATTGCAAGCAGCTTCAACACTTGTTTTAATGGCGTCTATTACTTCAAATCCTCTTGCTGAATTCGCATTCGGGACTGCTGTCTTTTCACCCGTGAACGTTGGTGTGTCATCCAGCAGGATCGATCCGTCGCAACCCTAAATAATTTAGATGTTAGTAGTTTATATGTTCATCTATTTATATACCTTGTATCGTTACAATTTTATCGGATGTTTTTTCTACTTATATACCTCAAAATGTCAATTTAACGAGGAATTCAAGGACTAATCTTGGTTGAGAGATGAATTTCAATGCATATATGCTGCCCTTCTTTAGCAATTAATGAAGAAAAGAAAACAAACTTCAAAATCAAATTGAGATTTACATTTTCGAATCAAATTGGGATTTACACTAAGTTGCAAAAACAAAAACAAAAACGAGTTGAATGAAAAAAATAGTGAGAAAATCGGATTTAAAATGAAAAAGTCCATGTTTTTTCAAATATGGGCGAAACCGCCCATCTTTGAGCGAAACCACTCATCTTTATGGGTGAAACCGCGATCTTTATGGGTGAAACCGCCTATCATGGGCTGGTTGAAAGGCGTAATATGGGCGATTTCGGCCATATTAAGGCAGGAGTAATATGGCCGGTAAGCAGGACGTCACGTAATATGTGTGACGGAAATGCATATCTATTAAATCACACCATTGATATGTATTTATGTTATGTTATAAAGGACGTCACGTCTTTTTTTATGCAGTATCGATCGAATGATTACCTGACATTAAAGAATAAATCGTTGAAGAAGTAATATATATAAATATAAATATAAATATAAATATAAGTAATTGATCATGAATGGAAATGATACCCCGGCAAAACAGTCGTGGAAAGACAAACGAAGGATTGATGCACCAAGCCTAGCTTCACCTTGTATGGCTTGCTGCATTCCATTACGCACTATTGTTCCTAAATTTGGGCATGTTGTGCTATAGAAGTTTGCAGATAGTTGTCCATTGCCAATGCAAACAAGAAATGACACAATTAGCATTGTAACAACAACATAATTATTGCTTAAGGAGCCCATTATTGATTGTTAATCTTTAAAGAATATTAATTGAAAATCGAATTTTAGTTGGTTGTGGGAGTTTCATGCATGGTAATCACACCCTTTTATAAGGGGGAAAGAAAAAAAAAGTTTGAATATAATTGGGAAGAATAATTTTTAATTTTATTTTTATTTTACATGAAAATTCAAACTTTTCTGCTTCTCTAGCTGGGAACTCGTATTTCGAGATTTTTTTATTTTGATTGAAGGAGTGCTTGATTTGTTTTTCTTCATTGAAAATGATGTGTACTTAAAAAGAGGAAAACAGCTGTGTCAACTATACTGATTATATATGATTGATGACTTAGAACCAAATTGCCTTGTGACTATATTTTGATGGTACAATACAAGTTGAAGCAAATTTACTAAAAAGATAATGGTAGTGTTATTTATTAAAAAAAACTACAACATTTTTATGTTCGGCGTTATTTTGTGGTCGTAAGTATTTTTATTTAGGGACATGTTAAGGAAGACTTGCACCATCCTTTAGGGTAATTAACCATATTGGTGGTTCCCTATCATACTCTTTAGGGTAAGTGCAATGATAGGGGCCAGAAACAATTTTTGATCTCTATAGGAAGGTATTAGCATCTCCAATGAAAAGAATTAATAGGTAACAAAATTAGGTGTGATACCAGCAAAGGTACCACATTTGAACCCTAGGCTAATACCCTCCCATCCCATAATCCAATTTTCATTTTGCCTATCAAAAGTTTCTATATTTTATTATCAAACATTAAAAATTATTATTATTATTATTTCGATAAATAATGACACTGAAAAATTATTATTATTATTATTTTTCATTTCTGTGTATTTTAATATGGATTTTATACACAATAAACATTGTATATAATTTTTCAAAATAATTCTAATTACATAAAAAATTATTAAGTAGCATAATAATAATATTTTATGTTATTATCAAATCATCAAAATATTTAATAAAAACAAAAAAATAATATTAATACTATGAATTTGAACCCTCCCATTGGAGATGTATATTTGATACCCAAGTGAATAGTGTTCAAAGGTATCAAAATTTGATTTTGATACCTAGCTATGGTTTGGTACCATTGGTTGGACTTGCCCTTATTTACCTTATTTTCCGTTTCAGATTCACTTTTGAACATCCTATAAAAAAAAAACCATATGTGTAGGATAACCGTATGTGTTTAAAGAAAGAGGATATTGTATGATAATTTTGAAAGAAAATAAAGTATATAATTTTGGAAAAAAAAAAAAGAGGATATTGTATGGTGTAACTTCGGTATTTTTTACGTATCTCGTAATTGTATAGTAATGACTGAATGTGTCACTTGTGAACATACTTAAACATTTATTCCACCACATATTTCACCAACGTACTGTCGTACCATATCTTAAATTTGAGTAGTAATAGTTTCACAACAAAATACACAACATATTTTTATATCATTGACCGTAAAATAAAATATAGTAATTCATATGAATATAATAATGAATAATTTAAAAACTTATTTTAATATTTTATTGTGATTTTAATAAAAGAAGGTTTCCAAAAAAATAAAAATAAAAGATGGAATTAATATGATATTTCCAATTTTTTGTTCAAAATGTGCGGTTGGAAAGGGGAAAAAAGAAAAAGTTAGATCCTATTCATTTTTGCAGAGTCCTTATATTAAGGGGGAACCTTAACTTTATTTGGGGAATGGGAAATAAATAAATTGCGATTGTGGACTTCAATCTTGTATATCCTCCTTATACAAGAATTAGGGAGAAGAAAAGGTCTTCATTGTGGTTACTCTTATTCGATTGTGTGGTTCATCGGGAGGTTTGGGCGTAGTGCCGAACAGGAAGGTGAAATCGGCGTTGCTGACTAGTGTGGACCTCTCGAGATTCTTGTAATTCATGTAGGATAGTTGTGACAATAAGTAGGTAGGGATTCTTGTCTCGACGTTGTGGTTCATTTTGAAAACTAGATGCGCCTGGTTAATTATTTGAGGATAAGCCGATCAATATTGGGGGATTCATCCTCCATGCTACGGAGACGGCGGTGGAATTTATCTCTTCTACTAATTCGCATCTTGTCGGGCATGGATGGAACCAGGGGTTGGCTTAATTGGGTGTTTTCGATACATAAAAATTCTTATATAATTCAGTCTAACTCTGTTAGTTGTTTTACTCCAGCCCACCTGATCATAGAAATATAGTTCACTAGCCCACCCAGACATCAATTCCTGGTTCTGTCCATGCTGTCTGGTCGGATCCGGGGAACTGTCCGTCTGCATGGACCCCGCCACCTCATGGTACCTTTAAAATCAACACAGACGCCTCGAGCACGGATGAGGCGTCACCCATTGGAGTTATTATTATAGACCATGCAGGACTGGTTGTTCATGCAATCCCTCAACGTATTTGGGTTCATCTGGATGCTGAGTCCTTAGAGCTTACACTACATCACCAGGCTATTTTTCTTGCAGCATCTATAGGGTTTCATCGAGTGCATGTCGAGACAGATTCTATTTCTTTCATGCAGCGGTTGAAGAAAAGTGGAATCAAATCCACTTTTCGATTAGGAAAGCAAATCTAGGGTTTCTGTTGAGAGTAATCGCGAAAGGAAGAAAGGTAAAAATGTTTTTGTACATTTTCTTACCATATGAATGAATATCTAGAATATTCTCTATTTATAATAGGTGTCTTCTCCAACTATATTACACACACAACTATCATTATTATACTACTTACAAGGTAAACCAAATCAATTATGTAATAACTAAACTAGATTATGTAATAACTAAACCAAACTAAATCATATTACGTAATACCCCCAAGATGGAATTGGGGAGCCATAAAGGTCTTTGAGATTGAGGAAGTCTAACAGTGAATGGAATAATGGGCCATCTAGTGGCCTTGTAAAGATGTCGGCCAACTGCTAATGTGAAGGAACAAGTACAAGCTTCACAAAGCCATCTTGAACACTGTTAAAACACAGACGAGAAACTTGCACTTGAAGAAAGATAAACAGATGCAATCTAACAGTAAAAATAAGGAAAAATTGATAAAACATAGAAACAAAGGGAACACGGTGATTTAACGTGGTTTCCGGAGTTGTGCTGACTACTCCACGGACAGAAAATGAGATATTTTATTATGCACAGAATTACAAGATTTTCACAAGTGTGTGAATAACACTTTGAAAGACACACTTTGCATTGATTACAACTTCGGTATTTATAGGCACAAATCCCAAACCCTAACCGCCAAAGATATTTGTCGGAATTGTCATAAATACCCCAGATGTGGACCCCAGCTCCAGCTGTTATCCACCAGACGAAACTCAGCTCCAAACTGACTTTCCCAGAAAACTCACTTGTAATCAACAAACTCAGATGTTGAACTCAGCAAACTCAGAACTCAGCTTCCACCAAAACTCAGTTTCCTCCAAAACTCAGTTTCCACAAAACTCAGTTTTCTCCAAAACTCAGTTTTCTCAGCTTTTCCCAAAACTCAGTTTCACTTCACAAAACTCAGTTTCAACTTTCAGATTAGTTCCACCAGCTTTAGAGATCAAGTCACAAAACTAACAAATCTCCACCTTGACTTGAACTCTCTCATTCAACGTCATCAGATTGCATAATTCATATGTACTTGTACCAGATGCATTCGTCAATGCCAGGATATACTTGTACCAGACTTCTCCACAGAATCCACTCAGCTGACCTGCCCTCAAATGAGTTTCCAGAAAACGGATTATAAGCTTTGAATGTTAAGCAAGTCCAGACACAACTGAAACTTGCTTTGTTGAACTGGTTTAGTACACATATCAACATGATTTTCCTTGGTGCTGATCTTCTTCACTACAACCCTCTTCTCATTTCTCAGAAATTGATATCTCACATCAATATGCTTGGTTCTCTCATGATGAACCTGATCCTTAGCTAGACAAATTGCACTCAAACTGTCACAATAAATCTTAGCTTGATCCTGATGCAGCCCCAAATCACTGACTAGACCCTTCAACCAGATTGATTCCTTGGCTGCTTCAGTAAGAGCCATATACTCTGCCTCAGTTGTTGATAAAGCTACTGTTGTTTGTAGAGTTTCTTTCCAGCTGACAACTGAATTCCCCAATATGAAAAGATAACCAGCCATTGATTTTCTACTGTCCACATCACCTGCATAATCATCATCACAGTATCCTGTGACCAAAATTTGAGTATCACCTCCATAAATGAGACCAACATCAGCTGTACCCTTAAGGTACCTGAACATTCTTTTCACAGCTTTCCAGTGTTCCTTTTCAAGTTGAGCCATAAACCTGCTGACAACACTGACTGCCTGAGCCAGATCTGGCCTAGTGCACACCATGGCATACATCAGACTGCCAACTGCACTAGCATAGGGAACTTTTGACATATATTCCTTCTCCTCAGCTGACTGTGAAGCATAAACTATCAAATGAACATTTTGAAGGATGCATGTTCTTAGATCTAAACGAATTAGATCTACGCGCAGCGGATGGATCACGATTCATATATCAAAACACATAATTAAAGGACTTAAACTACTACAAGGGGGGTTTAAGGTCATGTTACCAATAACGGGAAGAGAAGCCTTGATCTTCCGATGTGTTCTCCAAACGGCGGTTGGTGGACACCCTTCTTCATACACGAACCTCCTTGATATGCAACACCAAGAAAAACTCCAAGTTTTTCTTCCTCTAAAACCCTAGACAAGAAAAACAAATTTTTCTCTCTTTTTCTAAGGTGGTGGTCGAATTATGCCCTTGCAATTTCCCTTGGAATAACTCTCATTTTTAGGAGAGTAAATCCTTGGCCTCCAAGTTTCTAATTAATTAAATAAATAATTAAAAAGAAATCACAATAAAAGGATAATTCCATTTATAAAAGATTGTGATTAATCAATCAATCAATTACAAATCAATTATCTTTTATTAATTAATCACTTACCAAGTAAATAATTAATCACACAAGAAAATCAATTCTTGCATTTTAAGAGGTAGGAGGCGCCACCTAGTACGGTTTCAAGCCCACATAAAATGTCTTTTATGTGTATTATATTATTTAGCCCAACTAAATAATATCCATGCATATCAATTAATTAGCCCAGTCAATTAATTATCATTGAGGCCCAAATAACAAGAATATCATTCCGAATTACAGAAGCCACATCGGGGACCATGGACCTATAACCAGTAGCTCCAATAATTAATTATTCATCGAACAGAATAAGTACATTAATTATTAATTCCGGGATTACGCCACCATAAACCCGAAACCGAACTCTACCGATTATAGATGTATACTTATACTCAACCCATAGAGTAAATAAGCGTCCATTGATATAATCACTACATACGGATTAACCCTCCATAGACTGTCCATTCTGAGTGGGAAGTCTCCGTGAACCCGACTCGGAATATCTTATCCTTATTTACCATCAACCCCCTGATGATCAATTAGTACACATATCTGACTAGTAGCTAATTAGTCAAATGTGAACTCCTGGGATCGATCACTTTCTTAGGGCTAACAAATAAGGGGACTGTCTCTCTACTTCCCGCAGGAAGGAATGGATTCCATGTCTGTGAAAATCAGAACTACTCACTCATCTGGAGATAGTGCCAATGAGAAGTGGCTTGGAACACATATTTAAGTGAACCGTAACTAACACATCAAACACTACCCCGGGACAAGCAGCACCCTGTGATCACCTCAGGATTAAGGTTGATCCATATATGATCATCTAATGATTTAATAAGATTCCTCGATTACGGAATTATACCGAGAAATTCAGATTAAATCGGTCCAGTCCTATATGAATGCCATCATATATAAATGCCCCACGTAGGTACCCTCTACCGACAGTCCGGATAAGACTATCACACCCTAAGGTGTTCTGGGAGCATTATTGGTGTTTTAATCAAGAGACCCTAAACTCTGATTAAGTTCACCACGGACTAACAGTTTAAGTATATCACCACTAACTCAATCCTCACGTGCATGCCATACACTGAGTTAAGCGGTTACATACTGATATACTTAGGGTTTGCAGCAGTGTATTATTTACAAGCACAAAGCAAGTAATAAGGTGAGATAAAATCTGTCATCCATTGTTAAAAACAATTACACAAATTGTCTTTCGGGCACTACACCTAACACATTTGACGTCATGGGAGTATCTATTGGCTTTGCAGCAGACATACCATATTTGGCCAAAATCTTCTGTATATAGCCATGCTGAGATAAAAACAGTTCTTCTGACTTCTATCTCTTAAGATCTCCATCCCCAGATTTTCTTGGCTGCACCCAAATCTTTCATTTCAAATTGAGCACTAAAAAGGTCTTTCAGATTCTGAATATCAGACTTCTTTCTTGCAGCTATCAGCATATCATCCACATACAAAACAAGATAGATGTATGATCCATCTCTAGCTGACTATTGTAGACACAACAATCATAAGGACTTCTGCTATAACCCAGTTGGATCATGTAACTGTCAAACATTTTATACTATTGTCTAGGATCCTGCTTCAATCCGTACAAGGACTTTTTTAGCTTACAAACAAATGCTTCTTAACCAGGAACTTGAAATCCCTTTGGCTGAGTCATATACATCTCTTTGTCTACCTCACCATGTAGACTAGCTGTCTTCACATCTAACTGCTCAAGTTCAAGGTCTTGCTGTGCCACTATTACTAGTAACGCTCTGATTGAAGTATGTATGACTACTGGTGAGAATATCTCATCAAAGTCCACCCCTTCTTTCTGACTGAACCCTCTAGCAACCAAACGTGCCTTATACTTGACTCCTTCTGTCTCAGTCATTCCTTCCTTTTTCTTGAAGATCCATTTGCATGTAACAACTCTCCTATCAACTGGATGTTTAACAAGATCGCAATTCGATTCTTCAGTAATGACTCCATTTCATCTATCATAGAAGCAAGCCATTGAGACGACTCAGAACATGTCACTGCTTCCCTATAAGTCGAAGGTTCAAAACCATCCACCTCTTCTACAACTTGAAGTGCATATCCAGCCAAATCTTCAAACCCATACCTTCTGGGAGGTATCCCAACATTGGATCTTCTAGCTCTGCTGACAGTTATACTTTGCTAACCAATATCAGTTTGACGCTCAGCTAACCCCTGTTCAGCTGACTGGCTTGGATTCAGTTCTGGTTTAGTAACCAGATCAGATGAAAACTGACTTTGTTCAGCTGAGTGTTGCATCTCAGCTGAATCCACCTGAAGCTCCACCTTACTGTCAGTTTTCTCAGTTTCAACACTGGTTTCAGTTTCAGTTATCCTCCCCACTGATGAACTGAGCATAGAATTTTCATCAAAAACTGTATCTCTGCTGAGAATGACCCTATTTTCTGCTGATGACCAAATTCTATAACCCTTAACTCCATCACCATACCCCACAAACACTCCTTTCTTGGCCATTGGTCCCAGTTTCCCTTCACTAACATGATAGTAAATTGTGCTTCCAAATATCCTTAGAACTGAGTAATCAGTAGGCTTTCCTGACCACATTTCAACTGGTGTCTTGAAACTGATCCCTATGTGAGGACTTCTGTTGATTAAGTAACAAGCTGTGCTTATAGCTTCTGCCCAAAATATTCTTGACAAACCAACATGAGAGAGTATGCATCTTGCTCTCTCCAGAAGAGTTTGATTCATTCTTTCAGCTACACCATTTTGCTGAGGAGTATTCCTGACTGTATGATGTTTGGTAATACCCTCATTTCTGCACAACTCATCAAACTCATTCCAGCAGAATTCCAGACCATTATCTTATGAAGCCTCTTGATCTTCTTCCCCAACTGATTTTCAACTAGAGCCTTCCATTGCATGAAGCTCTTGAATGCCTCACTTTTGTGTTCATCATCACCACCCAAGTCTTTCTTGAATAGTCATCTATAAATGACACAAAATATCTGTGACCACTCAATGACTCCACCTTTGATGGCCCCCAACAATCATAATGAATGTAATCAAGTGATGACTTTGTGCTGTGTATCCCTTTTGAGAACATGCCCCTATGAAGCTTCCTAAACACACAATGCTCACAAAAATCCAGATTCTTGACCTTAAATCCCCCAAGAATATCTTTCTGAGAAAGAATCTGCATCCCTCTTTCACCCATGTGACCCAGTCTCATGTGCCACAGTTTTGTCAACTGTGACTGATGAACTTCAGCAGATGCTACAGCAGTAGACCCATACAGAACTGATCCTTGCAAAATATACAAGGTTCCCTTTTTGACTCCCCTGAGAACTGAAACTGAGTTTTTGTAGACACTCTGTTTTCCACCTTCACCCATAAAATGAACCCCTTGTTGTCTAAAAGACTGAGAGATACCAATTTCTTGGTCATCTGTGGAACATGTCTAACTTCACTCAACATACATAATTTACCATCCTCTGTCCTCAACTGAACTGAGCCAATCCTAACTATCTTGCAGAACTTGCTGTTTGCCATAGCTATATGACCACCATCTATCTGTTGATAACTTGAGAACCACTCTCTGTGTGGACAAATATGATAAGATGCTCCAGAGTCTAGAATCCACACATCAGCATGATGTGCAGATTCTCCAGCTTCTAGAACCATATCCTCCTTTGAATCAAACTCTGTTGCAATAGTAGCTGTTCCAGAACTGTTCTCATGCTGCTTCTTTTTCTTTGGAAAGTTGGACTTCCAATGTCCCTGCTCCTTACAGTAATTGCAAACATATATGGATTTAGGACCTTTGAACCCTGTCTTCTTGGATTTCTTCTTCTTCCCAAACTGCTGCCCATGCCCTTTTCCACCACTGCTACTCACTACTAGTCAAACAGCCTGACTGTCTGCCTCAGCTGCCTTATGTCTCAGCTCCCTAGTATGTAAAGCCGACCTTACATCTTCCAATGCAACTGTATCTTTCCCAACTATGAAGGACTTTACAAAGTTCTCATATGAAGCTGGTAGTGATACCAACAGAATCAGAGCTGCATCTTCATCCTCAATCTTCACATCAATATTCCTGAGATCAAGTAATATTGTGTTTAACTGATCAAGATGATCTCTCAGCTGAGCCCCCTCATGCATACTTAGACTAAACAGCCTCTTCTTTAGCAGCAACTTGTTAGTCAATGACTTAGTCATATACAGTGTTTCAAGCTTTGACCATAACTTAGCAGCGGTGTCTTCCTCAGCAACTTCTGTGATAACATCATCAGATAAGCACAACATGATGGTGGAATGTGCTTTCTCCTCCAGACTGGCGTAATCTGCTGCACTGGCATCTCCTTTACCGGATAAAGAAGTCCACAATCCTTGTTGTTTTAACAAGGCCCGCATCTTAATTTTCCACAGACGGAAACAGTTCCTCCCTATAAATTTATCAATATTTACGTTAACTACTGACATCTTTCTTGTTAAAGAACAAATCCTTGATAATAAAATCCTAGCACCGGTCACCGGTCTTGGTGAAGATCAACTCCGTTCAGCCTGCAAATCTCTCCGAATCTTGAACTTGACACTCCGATACCAGTTTGTTAAAACACATACGGGAAACTTGCACTTGAAGAAAGATAAACGGGAAACTTGCACTTGAAGAATCTAACAGTAAAAATAAGGTAAAATTGATAAAACACAGAAACAGAGAGAACACGGTGATTTAACGTGGTTTCCGGCGTTATGCCGACTACTCCACGGACAGAAAATGAGATATGTTATTATGCACAGAATTACAAGGTTTTCACAAGTGTGTGAATAACACTTTAAAAGACACACTTTGCATTGATTACAACTTCGGTATTTATAGGCACAAA
The DNA here is from genome assembly GCA_024500145.1 of Gentiana dahurica var. dahurica. NCBI lineage: Eukaryota > Viridiplantae > Streptophyta > Magnoliopsida > Gentianales > Gentianaceae > Gentiana > Gentiana dahurica. The sequence continues at coordinate 86,111,411 of CM044899.1, read as the reverse complement.
TCCCAAACCCTAACCGCCAAAGATCTTTGTCAGAATTGTCATAAATACCCCAGATGTGGACCCCAACTCCAGCTATTATCCACCAGATGAAACTCAGCTCCAACTTGACTTTCCCAGAAAACTCACTTTTCAGAAAAATCACTTGTAATCAACAAACTTAGATGTATAACTCAGCAAACTCAGAACTCAGTTTTCACCAAAACTCAGTTTCCTCCAAAACTTAGTTTCCACAAAACTCAGTTTTCTCCAAAACTCTGTTTTCTCAGCTTTTCCGAAAACTCAGTTTCACTTCACAAAACTCAGTTTCAGCTTTCAGATTAGTTCCACCAGTTTTAGAGATCAAGTCATAAAACTAACAAACACGCTCTCGAATAACATGGAAATCAATTTCTATTTGCTTTGTACGTCTGTAAGAAACCAGATTCTTGGCACTAGTGTTATCACAGTGTAAAGGAATTAGTTTATAAAAAGGAAAACCAAAATCATGAACAAGTTAACACAACCACTATATTTTACAGGATGACAACGCTAACGACCTATACTCCGCTTCAGTAGAACTACGGGAAATGTAGTTTGCTTTTTCGTTTTCCCCAAGACTAATGCATTTCTGACAAACATACAATATCCCGTAATTCTTCATCGAGTGTCTGTACAAGTACACCAGTCTGAGTCTGCATAAGCAGTCAAGGTAAGAGGGTTGTCAGTAGGGTAAAAGAGACCTTTATGAGGAGAAAATTTGATATATCTTAGATCCTGTTGTGCAGCATGAAAATGATGGATGGTAGGGTTATCCAAAAACTGGCTAAGCTATTGTGTTGCAAAGATGATGACTGGACACGTTATGGTAAGGTATAGGAGCTTTCCAACTAGGCTACGATAAAAGGTGTTATCTGACAGCAAATCTGAATCTCCAGCATATAGTCTCACTTTGGATTTCATAGGTGTTTTTGCAGCCTTACAGTCATGCATATCAAATTAATCAAGAAGGGAAATGGCATACTTGCATTGAGATATAACAAGTCCTACTTTAGACCTATAAATTTCAAGGCCAAGAAAGAATTATGGGCTCCCAAGGTCCTTGATCTTAAACAACTGGTGCAGATGTGATTTAAGCTAATTGATCAACCACATGCTATTCCCCGCCAGTACAATATCGTCGACATATGCTAGAGCTATCAATGAATCAGGTCCATCTGTTTTACAAAACGTACTGTGATCATGTTTCGATTGGATATACCCAAAATCTTGCAAAGCATTAGTGAGTTTGTGAGTCCATTGGCGGCTAGCCTGTTTTAAGCCGTAAATGGAATTTTTAACCCTGCAAACCTATTTATAATTAGAGGTTTGAAACCCCGGAGGCAACTTCATGTAGACCTCTTCAGTGAGATCACCATGGAGGAATGCGCTATTGACGTCAGTTGGTGTAAAAACAATCCTTTTGCAACTGCCAAGGCCAAGAGACTTCGAATAGTAACCTTTGCAATGGGTGAAAACGTCTTTTCTTAGTCAATTCATTGTGTTGGTGTGTATCCTTTCGCACCTAGCCGTGCCTTGTATAGTTCAACACTCCCATCTAAGTTGTGTTTTGTTAGGAAATCTATGCAGGAACGCAGCGGAATTTAAAATTTATTTCCTATCGACCCAAGATCGACTTTGTTTAAGCAATAAACAAATAAGCTAGTAGACGGTGTTACCTTGCTTGATCTAAAAGATCGACGCTTTGACCGTCTAAGGAGAGTAGCAATGCATGAAGCCGCCCAAGCGTTCGGCCTCTACCGCTAGTCCACACGAACAACCCGCCGGAATCCTCCATTGGATTGTTACTAGAAAAGCCCGGTTGCTAGACCGACCTTTTCTCTCTCTCAAAACTCTCTCTAAGAAGTTCTCTATTTTTCACAAGAACTATTAGCTCTTGGAATTGTGATGTATAAAAGAGCTTGACACCCACCTCCTATTTATAATGGATGTGGCGCCCCAATGTATAGTAGAGAGGAAGAAAACCTTTTACTAGTAAAATAAGAAAAACACATTTGATTGATTTATCTCATTAATATTCAATATCTTATATTAAATATTTTCTCAAGATATATACTGACAATATCTTATATTAAATATATCTTTATCTTATTACCATAAATCTATTTTTCAAAAATCAATTAATATCTAATATTAATATTATGGTAATCTTATTAATTAAATTGCACAATTCAAATGTATCCAATACACTCAAATAGGCGTCCCTTTTCCCCACTAATTTGGGAATTGAGATTTTCTTTAATTAATATAATACTATGATTAATTAACTTGCAAAATACATGTATATCACATATATACATAATTTCGACATACACATCATATATGTATATTTAATTAATCAACATAATTAATAAATATAATTAATATCTTGTATTACATTTATTCATAATAAATAAATACCACCATATTAATTTACCACTATAACCTTTATAGTCTCGAGATAAACTTTCCTTATTTGGTTATTAACTATAACCACATTTTAATCCGGCTAGATGTTCAAATGTGTGTGACCCGATAGGCTTTCGAAAATGCCTAACGATCACGGGATAGCTTCTAGCAACACACCATGACCCCCAATCATCGGAAGAGTCAAATGCAATGACTACTACATTTCATGTGAAACTGTTACCATGTAACTTACAATCCTATCGCTGTAATAATATCCATACAGTCGTTAGTCGAGTGTCAAAACATCAACGACCGTATCTCATTATCTGGATATCATGCTATCTCGAAGTAACTTATTTACTTCCACTTTGCAAAGATTCACGAGAGTGAGACATTCCTTATAAGAAGGCCCTTTCGGATATTCACCCTTACTGATAGGGTACGCGATTCCCAGACGACCAAACATGTATACTCCGCATGCTTCAGTATCACACCCAATCACTACCGCATGATCGCCCCGTGGCTAGGGGAAACCTCAATAGTGTGAAAGCATGAAAGACAGAAGACATATAATACGTGCTAGCCTGTTTATACTATCAATGCCCTGTTTAATAGTACATCAGGCTAGAGACATTTAAGTATCAAACTTATTAAAGTGATTAGAGATCTCATCAACCATAATCGCCTATCATGGTTTCTCTATCACAGTTTAACTAAGGACGTTATCATATAACAATTCATAATTAGTTCTTTAAAAAAACAAATATATGACAACAAAAAGCCATTTAATATATGTATAAACACAAAGAAATAGTAGAAATGATCCGACCCGGTCGGATCCGGTCCAACCCGATCGGGTTTAGGACAGTATTTCAACAATCTCCCACTTGGCCTAAAACCAATCACTCGCACACACAAGACCAAGTTGAAACATAAGAATCTCATGCAATACTCACAACCAGCCCTAGCCATGAACGGATCGCTATCCGTGGGGACTCCGACTATCTTCATACCATGCTCCAAATAATCAAGTCAAAGTAACCGCCTTAACACACACATTAATCTCTGATGAGACCCTGGTCCTTGCTTCAAGCAATGAATCCACTTACTATATCAGCTATATAGAAAAGGTGGAAGAACCGTTCAAGGTTCAGGAATGAACCTTCTAGATCCATGTACTGCTCCCGCTGCGCCTCCAAGGCATTACTGTGTTTTTGCCTAGTTGTAGAATTTACAGTGACCCATAGCCAAGAACATTTTTCCAGCTCACTGTATCACTTAATCCAAGTGACTGCAAACCCCGACTGTAGCTCCCACTCGCCTTCATAAGACTCAGGATATACGTCTGTATATCTACGTTTATTTATTTCCAAGTTTCAATAAACTAGGAACTCTTCCTTAACATGTTTAAGGATATTCTCGACATTTACCAGATTTACTTTCATACTTGCTCATGACTCTTCATGGAATATGAACATTTGACACTAATTTTATGATGGTTCCTATCGTAGTAGCAAAGGAAACCTTTCATAATCATCATCTTTCACCTTGTGTTTAGGACTAACATCCTAACATAGATAAATCTTGAGAATACCGTCCAGTATCCCCTGTCGCGATCTATGCTAAACTCTTTTAGCATCACATCTATATAGGTAAACTATAATCTAACAACAGTTAAATCTATCACCATAGATTCTTATTTCCAAAAATAAGAACTGTCAATTCAAGTGCTTTCATAAAGACCTTGAACTACCAAACATTAATTGACTGTGACATGGGGTGATAAATCTCGAGAGAGATATCCAATACCTTACTAAAAAATCCTTACACACTCCCACTATTCATATTGCACATTGGGCATATACCTTCTTTTGACTAAATCAAACTACTTTGATTATCAAACAAAGAAATCGTCTAGAGAAACTTGTTCATCGTCTATGAACATCGAGCTTTCTGCCCAACGTCTTCAACACTATCATATATCCATGATACGAAGTTACAACAAGCATAGTCTGAACATAACTGGGCTCAGCTGGCAGCATAAAGATAATTACAAGGTTTACACCCCGTAACATTCAGCCGTCACTATAGCCTTATGGTAATCATATTACTATCCATGTCAGCCTTTCAGGGACATTCCCTCTAGGTAAGACAGACTAGGTTCACAACCTGGTTGTCACTGATGGAATCTAATTAAGATATATGGCTCTTAGCCATATCTCTCAATCTTGCCTTTCAAACATTCCTTCATAAGTCGTGAGATATTCATTCATCAAGATGAACATACCAGCATCCCTTTTGGGCTTGAGGTTATCCACAGACTTATAGAACTTTTGTTTGAACTGAGCAGTGTTCTACACCTCATCGCTATACGGCGTCTGCTCATGTTCCAATGGTTGAATATATCTTTGTGGTTCTCAAACTCTTTTGAGATCTTATTTACTCCCACTGTTTCTTTTGGAAGAACACTTCCTCTAGAAGACAGCATGTTTGGAGACAAACATTTTGCTCCATGACAAGTAAATAATATCCAGCGTACTCGCTAAGACATCCCACAAAGTTGCATATGTCGTACTAGGCTCCAAGCCTTTCTGACTTTGCCTATGACAACTTCAAATCATCGGTTAAGATAGATTCGACATTATCCCCTTCCATATCTAATATGGAATTTATTCAACCTTTATTCTTTGGAACTTGATTAAGTATAAGGGCACTATCCCGAAACGGGTAAGGGATACTTCGCATGGCTTGCGTCACATCTTTATCATATAATGTTTTGTTTCTATTTTGGGAACACAATCTAATTGCGTATCCCAAAGATGGTATCCTTCAAGGGAGAATCTGATTCTATTTCAGACGACTTCTGAAACACCCTATAGATATTAATTGCTTCAATCCAATTGAAGATTAATTCCTAAGTAGCTCATCAATCTCATACTCGTACTAACTCAAACTTTTTGGGCTTTCCGAATTGTCGTACTTCAATAGGTACATTCAACTATTTCTAAAAATAGTCCAAGAGAGAGATAAACAATTGTTTATGGTATGAATTGTCATAAGCCAACAAACATCAATATGTTTAGGCTCTAGTCAATCTTCAAGGTTTTATAACCTTTTCTTAAAAGTGTATTTTAGTCCTTTTTGGATAAGATACGTATAACCCACATGATTCATGACCACATGGTTCAGACGTCATCAAAATGACATCTGATCACCCGATTCCCTTTCATAGACATTATGTCTAGAACGACAACAAAATATTAAGGATAACAGCCATATAATTATTATAGTTGAGATTTCATCACATATATCAACTATACAGTGACATCAATCTAGTATGTTAGATTCAGTGACCTTTCAACTTTATCGGAATAACATTTATTCTTTACAATTGAATATGTCTACTAAATCCTAACAAATAACTGAATTCGTGTTCTTCATAAGAACCGGAACACAATAACATTTATTTAGTTTCTTTATCAGTTTATTAGATCCAGAATATGGTAAGTGTCACAACGTTTTGCTTCACCTTCCCTATCTGTATTTAATCTTTCTAATTTAATCACCCTCGTAAGATATAATATATCTTAGAGTCGACTTTGAACTTAGATAGATTTATCTCAACTCACTTGCCTACAGTAGAGACTTCAATAAGTTCTCTATTTAAGGATACGCCCTAACTTCCTTTTTAATCCTTCAAGCACTTGTAAATATTTCTTAGTGAGGCATCGAATGGCGAAGAGAGGGGGCTCGGCAGGAAAGGAATGGGAAATCGTCAAGGATGACTTCTTTGTTGGCGAAACGAAGGGCGCCAAAAGGGCCAGTGATTCTCTGAGCCGGGTCTGGATTTCCAACGCCTCGAGAAACTGGTCGAGATAGATGACATCACCCTTTCCCCTCTTCCTTACCGGGAAGGCAATCTTCTCTTGGAAGAACTGCTGCGCCGCGGGAAATCCTTCTCTATACAAGTTCTCGCACGAGGTTTTTGAACAGAACTTCGATAGGCGAGAGGTGTAAGCACCGCGAGGTGTGGTATTACCTTCCATAGGGACACCGCCATCGACAGCTAAACCAGTAACCCCTCTCTAAGATCTAAGAGAATTCACCGCAACTACTCCACAGCCAATAGACCTTGTAGTCTTCATAAGACTTAAGAAAGATCACAAGAGCTATGTCTTTGATTTCCTTTCATATAAAAAATCTAAAGTTTATCAAATAGTTCACTTGACCTTTTGAATCATATTCAAAACATTGACTATTTAATTAACCTTTAAGAAATGATTAAAGAAATAAGTCAATACTTAAATCTTAAATCTTAAATCTTACAATTTCGAAAACAACCTTTCCAAAATTCGATGCGGTCATTCTTATTCAACACTTGAATTAATTGTCATCGTATGATAGAATGATCATATTAGATCGCATCCAATATATGAGATTCCGCTTTTCATTAATAATCAAAGTCTTGGAGCACTGCATCAAATATTTAGTCTCCTTGTCTCTAACTACTATAACGGGGTTGCTCATGTCATTGCTTTAAAATGATTAAAATCACTTAACCATACTTGAGAACGTATCTCAAAAGGTAACAGTCATAATTTGGTTTTACTAATTGAGAATAAAACATAAATATAAAGTTTTCTAAAAACTACAATATAAAAATAAAGATAAAAGAGTGTTGTTGTTTATACACGCAAAATCAAAAATGGTCTTGGTTTATGATTTTGCTCCCACTAGTCAACTACTCCCAATTGACTTTCAAGAATTTTCCGAAATTCTTTAGTGGCTGGAATCCTATCTAGTTGACTCGATCCCCGACATGGGCCGATCGACCGGGTCAATTTCGACAGGTAGGTACTTCTTACCAATCGCGTCTAACGCGACTTCGAGTGGTTTGACTAGTCAACTCTTTGACAATTCACATCGTCTATGTAATAGTCAACCTTATGTCTCTAAAATCAGACGGTCCTGACGTGAGCCAATCACCGTAAGATTCTTAGTCGAGTCGTAACCCAAGTATTCATGAGATCTCATTACGATCATATCTCGATAATGACGATATACCCAAGGTAGGTCAACTCCCGACGTGGGCCGATCAGTTGGATCCGAACAAGGGCTTTTCACCATCACCATAATATTGGGAGACATATTATAACTTAATTTTTGTAGTGGGAGTAATTTTAAATTAATTCACTTGATTAATTTCGAATTAATTCTCTTAATTAATTTAATTATGGTCTCATTATGCATATCTATCTCTATAGACATACATCCTACACATTCATCTAGATTGTGCCTAGTTATGCATTTGTCGTATCATATAAAATAAATAAAAACACAAAATAAATAAATGCATAAAGTAACCGGTATGATAATGGGCTTTTCCTAGTTGCGGTTTCGAATACAAACAGACAAAACCGCGGTTCACAATCTAAAGGTGGCTGCAACCGCCAATAGGATCTTTAATGCTCCATTCTCCAATGAGATCTTTATTTTTTTTTCTTTCTTTGGACTCCATCTTCTGCTCCATTCTTGTTACATTTAATTCTATCTAATAAAATAAAAACACCCGCCGCACACGGGGGGAGCTAACGGGAATGAGATAAATATAGAAAATAAACTAGGTCACGTTCTTCATAACGGCCTTGGACAGTTTTTAAACCAATAGAAAAATTAAATTATTCGCATCTATCCTATCGGTCGAGTCCATGATCAATCGGGGTCCATATAATCATATTATATCTACTATATCTAATCCATACAATAAAATCTTATGAAAAAGATAAAATTAAAATTTAACTACGTGCGTCTTAATTAATCAATTAAAATTTAATCTATTAAATTATTTTATCCAATCAATTAACTAATTAACATTTAATTAATTAAATGATTTTAATTGAAATAAAATTAACGATTAATTTTAAACCGATTTCAATATTAATTTTAATTAATTGGAACTATTTCAAAAATAAATCAAAATTAAAATTAGGTCTCTTTTGTTTCTTTCCTTTTGATTCCTAATCAAAAGGGATGCCTATGGTTTCCTAAACCAAAAGGCATCTCCTTTGGCCATTTCCAAAATCAAAATTTTGAAAAGGGTCTAGGCTTAGGTCTTTTCCAAAATCAAATATTTTGAAAAGGGCCTAGGCCTATTCCAAACAAAATTTGGAAAGGCCAATATTTTGGTTAGTATGCTTGGCCACTTTCTAAAATCATAATTTTGGAAGTGGCCTAGGCCTAGGCCTTTTCTCAAATCAAATATTCGAAAAGGGACTAGGCCTATTCCAAACAAAGTTCGGAAATACCACTATTATTTTAATGCCATGTGGTTTCCCAATGGCCCAAACTATTTGAACAATTGGTTAGGCCACGTGACACAACTAAACAAAAGAGGAATTACCAATCACAACTATGAACCATATTGAAACACAAAATACACAAAACAAAAGGAAAAGGCCCGCCAGGCAGCCGCCAACCGACAACCATAAGGTTGCGGCCGGCCGCCGGATGTGTGGTGGTGCCGCCGCCAGTCGGCCGAGCACCACCCGATCTCCTTTTTTTTTTCTTTTATTCTTTTCGTGTATCGTTTTGCGAATCTAAAAATATTTCATTTTTTAATTACGTGATTAGAACGATAAAATTAACTAGGCAAATTAAAATGCTTATTGCTTAAGCTCGAAACTCTCTCTGATACCACTATTAGGAAATCTACGCGGGAACGCAGCGGAATTTAAAATTTATTTCCTATCGACCCAAGATCGACTTCGTTTAAGCAATAAACAAATAAGCTAGTATATGGTGTTACCTTCCTTGATCTAAAAGATCGACGCTTTGACCGTCTAATGAGAGTAGCGATGCACGGAGCCACCCAAGCGTTCGGCCTCTACCGCTAGTCCACACGAACAACCCACCGGAATCCACCATTGGATTGTTACTAGAAAAACCCGGTTGCTAGACCGACATTTTCTCTCTCTCTCAAAACTCTCTCTAAGAAGCTCTCTATTTTTCACAAGAACTATTAGCTCTTGAAATTGTGATGTACAAAAGAGCTTGATACCCACATCCTATTTATAATGGATGTGGCGCCCCAATATAGAGTAGAGAGGAATAAAACCTTTTACTAGTAAGAAAAACATATTTGATTGATTTATCTCATTAATATTCAATATCTTATATTAAATATTTTCTCAAGATATATATTGACAATATATTATATTAAATATATCTTTATCTTATTACCATAAATCTATTTTTCAAAAATCAATTAATATCTAATATTAATATTATGGTAATCTTATTAATTAAATTGCACAATTCAAATGTATCCAATACACTCAAATAGGCGTCCCTTTTTCCCTCTAATTTGGGAATTGAGATTTTCTTTAATTAATATAATACTATGATTAGTTAACTTGCAAAATACATGTATATCACATATATACATAATTTCGACATACACAACATATATGTATATTTAATTAATCAACATAATTAATAAATATAATTAATATCTTGTATTGCATTTATTCATAATAAATAAATGCCACCATATTAATTTACCACTATAACCTTTATACTCTCGAGATAAACTTTCCTTATTTGGTTATCAACTATAACAACATTTTAATCCGGCTAGATGTTCATATGTGTGTGACCCGATAGGCTACCGAATATGTTGGTCGTAGACACGAAAGTGCAAATTAGGAGAATGCCCTTCATGCCTAACGATCACGGGATAGCGTTTAGCAACACACCATGACCCCCAATCATCGGAAGAGTCAAATGCAATGACTACTACCTTTCATGTGAAAGAGTTACCGTGTAACTTACAATCCTATCGCTTTAATAATATCCATACAGCCGTTAGTCGAGTGTCAAAACATCAACGACCGTATCTCATAATCTGGATATCATGCTCTCTCGAAGTAACTTATTTACTTCCACTTTGCAAAGATTCACGAGAGTAAGACATTCCTTGTAAGATGGCCCTTTCGGATATTCACCCCTACTGATAGGGTATGCGATTCCCAGACGACCAAACATGTATATTGCACATGCTTCAGTATCACACCCAATCACTACCGCATGATCGCCCCAAGGCTAGGGGAACCTCAATAGTGTCAAAGAATGACAATCCACACCGTGATGCCATGTAGACTCCGGTCCTAAGGATAATTACACAACTGCCACATAGTGTGACACTTAACGGTGTAAGTGGGTCTGTCTAACGTACGCATTCTCTAATACACGTCCACGTACTGTCCAAGTGTCTCTACACTTTGATAGACGAGACCTATCCCTGCCCTTAAAGACAGAAGACATCTAATACGTGCTAGCCTGTTTATATTATCAATGCCCTGTTTAATAGTACATCAGCCTAGAGACATTTAAGTATCAAACTTATTAAAGTGATTAGAGATCTCATCAACCATAATCGCCTATCATGGTTTCTCTATCACAGTATAACACTAAGGACGATATCATATAACAAATCATAATTGGTTCTTTAAAAGAACAAATATATGACAATAAAAAGCCATTTAATATATGTATAAACACAAAGAAATATTAGAAATAATCCGACCCGGTCAGATCCGGTCCAACCCGATTGGGTTTAGGATACTATTTCAACATGTTTGACATTGTAAACCCACTAAACCCCTATGGGTTTCTTCCCAGGAGGGAAGTCAACTATCTCCCAAGTATGAGTTGATTCTAAGGCATCTACTTCTTTCTTCATAGCTTACTATCACTAACTTGAAAGGACTGCTTGGCTATAAGTTTGGGGTTTTTAGATCATATCAATAGCACCCACAAAGGACAAATGAGACGCTGAATGTCGTTCACTTGTAAGGGTATAATCCTGAGTGTGGGGAGATGTGTGTTTTCTAGTTTGTGCACATACAAATCTTTAAAACATGCTTGAACTTTTCTAGATCGAGCTAGTCTCTGAACAGGGGGGACATCATTTTCTGGACTAGCAGGACGAGTGGAAATATATATGTTTTCATTTTGTGTAGCAGGAGGAAGATTGTCTGTAGAATTAGGATCTTGATCACCAGTCTCAATAAAATCTACACTGGTGAAGTCATGTATGACTGGGTATGAGACTGTATCTGTTGGCACACCTTTCTTAGTTGTGTTGTGAGAGAGGAAAGTTAACTCATGAAAAAAAATGTCTCTGGGCGGAAAAATTTCTCAACTACCAAGTAAAGAAAAACATATCCATTTGTTGTATCTGAGTGCCCTAAATTAATGCAGGTTCTTGCTCTAGCATCAAACTTACTGCGATCCTTGGTCAATGTGGGCGAAAATACCAAGCAACCAAAAACCCTTAGGTGTTTAAAATCTGGAGTCTTGCTATATAACTTCTGATAAGGTGTGGAATACTCTAAAAGAGGAGTAGGTGTAATGTAATCAGCCCGACTGCATGTAAAATGCAGTCACATCAGTAGATAATAGGTAGATTTGCTTGAAACATTTGAGCCCTAGCTGTGTTGAGGATATTTTGGTGTTTTCTCTCAACAAACCCATTTTGTTGATGGGTGGACACACAACTCTCTTGGTGTATTGTCCATTTTTCTTTGTAAAACTCTAGCCACCTAAATTCTGCCCCATTGTTGTGTAGATACATAGGCACAAAAACCTTGTATTATTGGACTCGCCTCCGCTTTAGTTTTCAACCAAAAAACCCAAGTAAAATGGCTGAAATCATCAACAACAGTCATAAAGTAACACCACCCATGCACAATCAAGTGCCTATAAGGACCCCATAGATCCATATACACCAAATCAAAACATTCATTAATAGAGGTACCACTCAAATGAAAAGGTAGGCATTCCATTCTTGCATAAGGACACTCATAGAAAATGCTATCAAGAAAAACTACTTTATATAATCCTTTCTTTACAATACTCATTCTCTGATGTGAGATATGTCCTAACCTCATGTTCCATAAGAAGTCTTTATTGGAGGACACATCCTACATAGCTGCATTGCTATAGATAATCTTGACTTTCTCTTATAATATTCCAATTTTTTTTTTGGTTAAAGGTAAAAATTTTATATAACCAAGGTATGCAAAGTACAAGAGATTACATCCTAATCATAATTTAGAATTAAACTAACACTACACTAGTGTTGAGAAGAGGTTAGATTTGTTGATTCCAAGCTGCATAAGACCCCTGAGGTTATATGCAACAAGAAACAACAGCCACTAAACACATAACAACACCCAAAACTGTCTAAAGGGGTCATGTGAGAGCATAACTCACAGAGCATATCCCAAGGTGTGTAGAGAAACAAAATAATCTCATACATCCACCAACAAAACCTACTAGAAATCACAAAAGATATACAAAACCTAAACATTAAGGTGTAAAAGTGTACAAGGGAAATGCAGCCTGCATTATGTAAAACATATGTGTTTTAATGCAAAACAACACATCATCAATCTTCATAGGTACTCCCTCAAACCTCTTTCTGTTTCTCATGTACCAAATCCAGTAAACAACCACAGAAACAGAGGCACATCTAGCCACATTTGCATGAGAAGTTCCCCTGCATTTCCTCTTCATCCATCCGAGAGCAGCAGTTATAGTTTCCAGTCTTCTATTGATACCTAGCCACAACGACCTTGCCCCAAATCATACAGGAGATTGGACACTGAAAATACAGATGAGAGGCAGATTCATTCACCAATCCACACAAGGAGCAGAGTTTGTCATCAAAATGAAGCTTATCAGTAGTAAGCATAGCATGTTTCATGGCCATCCACAACAAAAAGCAGTGTTTTGGGGTGGCTCTAGGGTTCCACACAAGTCTGTACCACCAAACCTTGGGACTTTGGTGCCTAAAGAAATCATAAGCTTTAGTAGGGGATAATTTGATACCAATGGACCAGGATTTCATCATAGCAATAGCAGCTCCAGTGGAACCAGCATAATTCAAGATCCTATCCCTAATTCTGAAGACAGTTTTGATTAAAGCAGAATCAATAGACTTGTAAGGATAAGACCACAGATCTTTATTCTTTAAGTACTCGGCATTGATCCATTTCACCCAAAGGCAGTCTTTCTTACATTGGAAGTTCCACAAGATCCTACACAAAAGAGCTAGATTCCAAGCTTCCAACTGAAAAATTCCTAAACCACCCTCAGATTTTGGCAAACAGACTTTCTTCCAGCCAACAATTGATTTCTGTTAGAGTCACAGGATCCCCCCCACAAAAACCTCCTACATAATTGATCCATTTTAATCTTTACACTTCCAATGATAGGGTAAATACCTAGCCAAAAATAGTACACACCTTGAATGACAGATTTCACCAGCTGTAACCTACCAGCATAAGACAAGGTGGCACCCTTCCAATTACAAAAGTAATTCCTCAAAGTAGTGAATAAGGGATCATAATGCACCACATTTAACCTAACAGCACACAAGGGAATGCCAAGATACCTAACAGGCATCACACCTTCTTTCAAACCAGAGATGTCTAATAAAACCTGCTTGTTATACTCATCCAGTCCAGCACAGAAAATTTCAGACTTATGCAAATTAACAACAAGGCCAGAACACATACCAAATTCAGTAAGACAGTTCATCATTAAGGAGACAGATATAGGATCTCCTCTAGTGAAAAGCATCAAGTCATCTGCAAAGGCAAGATGATTAATCTTCAAATTCTGGCACCCATTGTGAAAGTTAAACTCTGAGTCCTCCCCTAGAATTCTAAGCATTCTTGAGAAGTATTCCATACCCAGAATAAAGAGGAAAGGAGAGAGAGGATCCCCTTGCCTCAGGCCCCTCTTCCCAGGGAAAAACCCCTTGAGCTCACCATTGATAGACAGGGAGAAGGATGTAGTTGTAACACAAAGCATGATCCACTTCACAAACCTGTCAGGAAAACCAAATCCTTTCAGAACAGCCTCCAAGAAGGACCAGTGCACTGAATCAAAGGCCTTTTTAATATCCACATTTATCATACATCTAGGGGGACCCCTGGCAACCCCATACTTCCTGATCAACTCTTGGCACAAGAAAATGTTGTCAGACATGGCCCTACCATCAACAAAACCAGTTTGGCATTCATCAATAAGATCAGGCAGACAAGAAGACAGTCTAGTAGCCAAAATCTTAGATATAACTTTGTAAGTAGTATTACAACAGGAGATAGGCCTATAGTCACCAACAGAAGCAGCATGAGTAGACTTAGGAATCAAAGCAATGATAGCATGATTAACTTGATTCAAAATAGCATCATTATTAAAGAATTCCAAGACAGCATTAGTGAAGTCAGCTCCAACAATATCCCAAGATTTCTTAAAGAAGCCAGCAGAATACCCATCAGGACCAGGTGCTTTATTGTCTGAGAAAGAAAAGAGAGCTTTCTTTACCTCCAAGGCAGTGACATCCACCAGCAAATTATCCAACCGAACCCTAGAAATAGTAGGGCCAGTACTAACAACATCTTTATCAATAGGAGCTGCCAAAGCCTCAGTACCCAATAAGTCAGTGTAAAAACTAACAAAAGAATCACCAATCTGATCATAAGAAGTAGTGAAAGAACTGTCAGCAAGTTTTATGGATGAGATATGATTCCTAACATTATTCCTCTTCACCATAGAGTGAAAGAACTTGGACCCCCTATCACTTAGCTTCACATACTGCCCCTTAGCTTTCTGAGAGAGAAAACTGGATTCTGCCCTTTCAAAAGTAGAACAGATCCTTTTCTGATCCCCAATTTGAGATAACAAAGCCTCAGTAGGTCCCATGTTGTATAAAGTTTGCATTTCCCCAAGCACCTTCTGAGCATTTTCAGACTTAACAGATATATGAGCAAAATGAAGCTTATTCATTTCCCTCAAAGGCTTCTTCAATCTTCTAAGCTTTCTACAAAGTTGGTACATAGCAGTACCATAAACATCTTGACTCCAGCTCTGTGTAAGAATCTCCATATAACATTGATGCTGCATCCACATATTGAAAAATTTAAATGGTTTCATTCTGATCACAGAATCAGTAGTTAGAGAAATCCTACAAGGGGAATGATCAGAATGCAAACCAGCAGGGTCAAAAAAAGCCAAAGCATTCACACACCAGTCATACCAATAAGCATTAACCAGCACCCTATCAATTCTGGAAAGAACGCTAGAAGAACTCCAAGTAAAGAATTCACCAGAGGAATTCATATCAGTAAGATTAGCATCCAAGCAACAATCCACACCATCTTGCATTTCATAATCAGTGGGAATATTCCCATTCATCCTATCTTCAACAGAAAGCACAGAGTTGAAATTCCCTAAAACCATCCAAGGAAGAGAAGAACAAACACTCAATTCCCTAAGTCTGTCCCACATACTTCTTCTATGGCCAACAGAGTGTAAACCATACACAAAAGTAACCAGAAAAACATCACCAGTCACATTCAGCCTGACACTGCAGTGGATCCACTGAGCATCAACTTCCAGAACTTCCAAAGAAACAAAAGATGGATCCCAAATAACTAACATCCTCCTATTATCATGTTGATCAAAGTTATTTACAGACTTCCAGGTAGGAATCTTATACTTCAAAAATTTATCCATACTAATTTGAGACAATTTGGTCTCAAGGATTCCAAATAAGGTAATCTTATGTTGTCTAAGGTATTTGACAACAGTAGATTGTTTAGAAACCTTATTGAACCCTCTAACATTCCAAAAACCAATCATTTTTGTCTACCTAGAGGTGATTTACCTCTAGAGACTACATCAGATCTCTTCCCTTCATTTCCAGAAACACCAGCAGTGCTATTCCTTTTATTCTTCTTTTTCTTCCTTGATTTCCTAGAACCAGAGGCAGCAATGTCCCCTTTTTCCCCCAAATCCTCAGCTTCAGCATCACTGGCCCAAGTAGAACATTTATCAGGATCTAAAACATCAAAAATATTAGCAACATGAGTCTTCTCCACTTCTTTTCCATTATTTCTTGAGGAAACACTTTTTCCTTTGTCCACCAGTGTAGATGTAGCAGCAGAAGGAACATCAACTGGCACATGAGTTGTCCCAGGAGCAGTATCATTCTTACCATCATCTACAAGAATAACCACTTTTTTCTTCTTTGAGGGGTTAGGTTTAGAAACACCAGGTTTTTTTGACCTTGCCACATACAATGAAGGAACCTCTCCTTTAGAATCATCATGGCCTTGTTCATTATGGCCTAATTTGTTACACTTGGAACAGAATTTGGGCCTTTCCTCATATAAAACAGGCTGCATAAGGACCTTTCCATCATGCATAGTAATAGGAATAACAGAAGGCAACTCCATCTTTAAATCAATTTCCACAAGACATCTTGCAAAACTAAGCACTTTTTTTGCAGCAGTGACTTTATCAAGATACTGAGGACTCCCCAGGAAAGAACATATCTTACTCAAAGCTCTATCCTTCCAAAGCCTTAGTGGAAGATTAGGCAGCTGAATCCAAACTGGAACTGTAGTGCAAGCATCTTTACTAAAATCAAACATTACAGGCATCTTTTTTAAAAGCAAGGGCTTTCCAAAAGCATAGAAGGGACCAGCATGCAGTACCTCATTAAGATCGATCTCTTGTTCAAAAAGAAACACTATCCATCCAGAATTGTGGTAATGGTATCTGCACTTTCTTGGCCAAGCATTAACAATCTTTTGAACTGCATCTCTTCCAGGAAATTTTGAAGGAAAGATGCCAATCAAACTCAATTTCTCCATAGAATCATCATTAGTATCCTCCTCTTCAAGAAACACAGTATCTTGATTGATACAATCAACATGGTCAATCAAAAGAACAACATCATCTGAAGGTTCTCTATTTTTCTTGACCATTTGAACCCAAGAAGCAAATTCATCCACAGCTTTAGTAGCATTAGGCCCTAGGTAATCTCCAGAAGTAGTATCAGAACTTACACCAGAAGGGGCCACAGAAACAGGGGCAACATTTTCCTTACTTGCAATAGAACCAGGATTCACCTCTAACTGAGTCCCCTGTTCTATCACACCACCAGGTCCTAAAGTGCCAGCAACACCATCAGAAGCAAACTCTACAACTGAAGAACCAGGTTCTATCACACCACCTTCAGAAACTGGATCTACAGATGCAGGAACCTGCCCAACAGGAGCACTGACACTCTCAAATGTCTTTTCAGACACACCCCCAATCTTTAATTTGTCAATAACAGTTTGTTCAGCCTGTTTTTCAACTTCTAACAACTCTAAAAGAGAAGATATACCTGCCAAATCACCCTCGGCCAAGATAGACTTCTTTTTTGAAATGGTAGCAGCAGGTGTAATAAGCTTTCCAGATTTCAATCTCATTGCCTCATAGACTCTAGGATTACAACATTTTGAAGCAGGTTCTTTCAATTCCACCAAGGAAGGAGCATTAACAACATCATCCACTCCAGGTGCCAAAATGACCTTTGCAGGCTGATGATGAACAGTGTTATCCTTTAATGGAAGCTTCCCACTTTCAATCTGAGCTTCGATTGGAGTTGCAGAAGGAGCAACAAAGTCTTTGGGAGCTACTGCAACCTGTATATCACCAGAAACTTCAGCTCCATCTGGATCAGAATCAGTAACAGTGTCATCTCTAATAGTTTTCTTATTCTTTCGAGCCATGGCTCAAAACAGGAGCTGTAAATTCAGAAAAGAGAAAGGAAGGTAACAAGGAAGCAGATTGAGCAAAGAACAAGAGCTAGAACACAGCAATGGAAAGGATTTGGCAGGCAAAAACATGAAGATGAAGAAGCCGGCTGAGAGAGTTCATCTCTCTAAAAATCCCTTATTATAATATTCCAATTTTGCTCCTATGTTCGGAGGATTTTTGCATCACTAAACAAAAAACAATTTATAAACCCTAACCTATGTGCAAAACTAACTCTTAACCGACCGAATATCGGGTAGTTGCCAGTAAAGCGGGATAAGTAAGGGGTCGATCCACAGGGAATTGGGATGTTGAATCTAATCTTATTAACTCTCTCAATTGCTACTCATGAAAACAAATAAACGAAAGAAAAACATATAAACGAAGATAGAACAACTAAAATAAATCTAACCAATAACAAACAATAAAAACAACCTAAACTAAAGATACATGGGATCAAACATTACACAAACTAAGTGATTTCAATCCAAGTTCATCTCATGATTTTAATTCAATATTGTGGTTTCACCTTTACACGAGATACAAATTCCTAAACTCTTAGTGAATCTATTTCTCAAGCTATAAATTCCTAATCTCTTAGTGAATTCAATTACCGATCTCTCCTCTCTCGAATGTTGAGACCAATTCTCCATACAAAACGAAGGTGTAGATTCAGGTTAACTCTCGTATTTTAGAATCTAACAACCTAGATAATTAACCAATTAATTTGTCACGAATTAACGATTAAAGATCCTATCTTTCTATGGTGATCTAGCGTTTACGCAACTCCCGTATTGTAAAACATCAATAGCAAACTAATCTTTCGATCTAATTCACATGGCATCTTAAATTGCATAGAAAGATACAAAATAAATCAAAAATCATGAAGAGAAACAAAGCTTGAATAAATCAAAAAGATGAACTCACATAGTTTATACAATGGATGATCTCCATGAATCACAAATAAAACAAAAGCATCCTAATCTAACCCGGATCACCCGAGCACAAGGCTCGGGTGATCGGCCTTGGAACTCTTAGAAAGTGCGGCTGCTGAGTATATTTTTCGTATAAGAAATTCTGAATGAATTAGGGTTGGGGCGCAGCTGCTTTATATAGACTTTTAAGTCGGCCAGGCTAAGTCGGCGGACGGACGCCCGTCCAGAATGCTTGGACTTGATCAGACGCTCGTTCACTCAGCGTCCAAACTCTCTGTACCAAATTTCTTCTTTGGACGCCCGTTTGAATATGGCGGACGCCCGTCCACTCTGGACGGGCCTTGGACGCCAGTCCAGACTGGATCAACACTTGATTTCTTTCCTTAAATCTTTTATTCTTCCATAAATCCTTTTGATTCTTTCTCCACTCGAATTTCTCTCTTTAAGATCATCTTTTCCATAACCAATGTGTATCTACAAATTAGGAAAACATACCAAAGCGTAACATAATTCCAAAATCATATAAAATCACAATTTAAGCACATAATTCGTTACGTTTTGTAATTTAACCATTGAAAACATCATTTACTCAATATTTCAATTATAAAGCTCGATTTCTATGAAAAACATAAGAATATGGGGAAATTGATATAAAATATATCTCTAAAAATCATATAAAATCACCCTGAACAACACCCCCACACTTAACTTTTGCTCGTCCCTAGCAAAACAAAACATAACCAAGACTCGAGACATATAAACATCTTATGCAAATATAAAGCATATTCAATAGTTTAGAGGTTCACCCAAGTGTGTGTGCATAGCCATAATAAATTTCCACTAAATCCACACTTGAAATTGATTCAAGCAAAACTAGCCAACATCCCTTTAAATTAGAAATAATAAAAACTTATAGCATGCACCTCACAAAACGTGACATATCCGAAAAATAATAATAATAAGGAGTATTTAAAATATTTCCGACATACTCAGAGGATAGTCCCTACAACATATCTTTCAGTTTATACTGGGGATAAGATAGACGATAACTTAGTTTTCATTCAATTCATACCAATTCTCATTCAAGTTGATTCAACTTTTTCCACATTTAACACACATCAGAATGAGCTCTTGCCCTGTCATAGTAGAATAGGATATTCGAGATATACCCTACCTTACTCAAATCATAAGGCAGCTTTTTCTGACTGTCGTGAGCTTTTAGTCATCATAGTGGTATAGGACATACGTGGTATACCCTATCGCACTCAAATCATCGACCAGCTTCCGACACACCCAATTACCTCATTCAATTCAACTTTTTCATTTGACAATAAGTTACGTGTTACTTATCACATTCAAACCTTCAGATATTCACAGTATGTCATACTTTAATTCTAAACACAAACTATTAAAATTTTCAAAATTCGTATGTAGCAAAGAATCATGCGATAATCATCAGAAATCTCTAATCAAATGGGCATAGCCTTAAAATATAGCTCATCATTTACTATGGCACGTGAAAAATAGTATCGGGTGAAACAACTAAATTTACTAAATATGCAAAATAAAGCATCAATGATATCAGAACTCAAACAAAGATATGCATTTGTTCACTCGGGACAAAACAAATTAAATTTTAAAATTTAGCACCTTTTATAGAAATATAATAATTAAGCAAATGAACGTAGATACCTAACCCCTCCCCCACACTTAGATTGCAACTTGTCCTCAAGTTGTACAGAAATAAAAATGAAGAGAACTTAGGTGATTGTATTTCCAAGCTGGCAATTCGGAAAGACCCTCATGAAGAACCAAAATTGCTTCGGATAACCTTGGAAATGTGGAGCATCACAGATCCAAGAAAGCTTGAATAGATTAGTAGACTGTGGAGCATCACAGGAAAACTGATATCGTCGTGAAAGCGCACAATAGCTATCACAAGTGTCCTGCATACTTGATCAGTGCAAAAAGAGTCTACGGGGAAAAAGGATTAGACATGTAAAGCACATGGAAAAGAAGTTATAGAGATTTTTTCAAATTAAGCTCATATAAAGATGGACATATACATGGAACATTACAAAATAATAGGCTAGGTGCACTATATGAAAATATATTACAATGCAATCTACATGATATGCAATTATATATAAAATAAAAGTGGTAGCGTACGGCAAGCCGACAGTAACTACCCTCAAGAAAAATAAAAGAAAAAAATAGAAAAACAATGCACCTAGATGACATGCAACTAAATGATATGCATCTATATGATATGCATCTATATGATATGCAAAAATAAAAGAAAATAAAAGAAAGAAAACTAGCCCACTCATTTGCAACACGACATGTATATAATAAACGTCTACCAAATAATGATAGTTTACGATAAACGACAGTACTATTCATTATATGCAGTGTAGACGCACCTTAAGACTCATCAAAGGTGATAGCATTATGGAAAACCAACAAAAAGCTATACTAAACATATATAACTCATAAGCCAACGATGGTAGCAACGGAAAACCGACAGTAGCTACCCATATGAGTTACAAAAATAACAAGAAAACACATAAGTCTTAAAGCTCACAGGATTCATCACAACGATATGTAGCATACGGAAGCCGACATTAGCTACTAAATAACAATAAGAACAGTTATAGCATACGAGAACCGACATTAACTATAACATGCATGGATGAATCATGTATATAAAAGTTAATCAATTATTTAACATGGGTCGGTAGATGGAAAGATGTAAACATGCAAGTTCAGAACATCTACGTAAAAATAACTACCCACAGAAGCTCATATAGAAGTATCCACGTCAAATAAAGCATTAAAAATCAAGTCAAGAAAAATTTGGAACCTGGACGTGCGTTCAACATACCAAACGGGCGGTTGCCTGGAAATTTTGCACTGGACGGGCGTTCAATGAGCCGAACGCCCGTTTGAAAGTTCGATACAACACCCTGCAACTTAGTAAAGCACAGCCGAAAACCCTAGACTAACATCTTAAACCCATGGCAACTCAGATCATCAAATCACACATACAGCAGCCACGGATAAATTTAAGCACAGAGCACACTAGGTTACAGATTAGGTTACACTTCACGTTTCACAAATCGAGTAAAAAACTTTTTACACATTCTTAACCCAACAGTCATCGAAACATGGCCAAAAAAAACTCTCAATTTGTGTGACGCTACTCTTATTGAAAGAAAAGAAACAGAAAAAAGAAACGGAAACAGAAACGGAAACCTACCTACGAAAAATTTAAAACAGAAAAAAAAACACTAAGACGGAGGGAAAAAAAACGTGTTGAAATCTTCTAGGGCCAAAAAGGAAGGGAAAATAGTGGATTTTGACCTCGAAAACGGTGTTGAAAGGCCTACGTCTGTTCACCACGTCGTCGGCGTCGGAACGAGCTTTCCGAATTGGGGTCCTGCGTGCCAAACGGACACTCGAGCCGAAAGTTACGGCCAAAATACTACCATGTGCCCTAACGACCCCTTTTATCCCAAAAAAAATTAAATCGTAACAAAATACAAGAATTAACTCAATTAGATTCGACAAAAACACCAATTCCCCGGCAACGGCGCCAATTTGTTCGGAGGATTTTTGCATCACTAAACAAAAAACAATTTATAAACCCTAACCTATGTGCAAAACTAACTCCTAACCGACCGAATATCGGGTAGTTGCCAGTAAAGCGGGATAAGTAAGGGGTCGATCCACAGGGAATTAGGATGTTGAATCTAATCTTATTAACTCTCTCAATTGCTACTCATGAAAACAAATAAACGAAAGAAAAAACATATAAACGAAGATAGAACAACTAAAATAAATCTAACCTATAACAAACAATAAAAACAACCTAAACTAAAGATACATGGGATCAAACATTACACAAACTAAGTGCTTTCAATCCAAGTTCATCTCATGATTTTAATTCAATATTGTGGTTTCACCTTTACACGAGATACAAATTCCTAAACTCTTAGTGAATCTATTTCTCAAGCTATAAATTCCTAATCTCTTAGTGAATTCAATTACCGATCTCTCCTCTCTCGAATGTTGAGACCAATACTTCATACAAAACGAAGGTGTAGATTCAGGTTAACTCTCGTATTTTAGAATCTAACAACCTAGATAATTAACCAATTAATCTGTCACGAATTAACGATTAAAGATCCTATCTTTCTATGGTGATCTAGCGTTTACGCAACTCTCGTATTGTAAAACATCAATAGCAAACTAATCTTTCGATCTAATTCACATGGCATCTTAAATTGCATAGAAAAATACAAAATAAATCAAGATCATGAAAATAAACGAAGATTGAATAAATCAAAAAGATGAACTCACATAGTTTATACAACGGTTGATCTCCATGAATCAACAAACGAAAATAAACGATCCTAATCTAACCCGGATCACCCGAGCACAAGGCTCGGGTGACCGCCTTGAGACTCCCAAAGTGCGGCTGCTCCTCTAGGTTTTAGTGTATGAGAAATTATGTATGTATTAGGGTTGGGGATATGCGGCCTTTTATAGAAAACAATGTCGGTTTGCTTAAGTCGCCAACGGACGCCGTCCGTTTTGGGTGGACGCCCGTCCAGAACGCGATATTTCAATCTCGATCCGATTTTCTTCCTCCAGACGCTCATCCAATTCCTTAGACGTCCGTCCAAACTATCTGATCTAAATTTCTTCGATAGATGCTCGTCCAGAACCTCAAACGCTCGTCCACGCTGGACGCTAGTTCAGCTCCATGGACGCCAATCCGGCTGGATCAATCAACTTGATTTCTTTCCTTAAATCTTTTATTCTTCCATAAATCCTTTTGATTCTTTCTCCACTCGAATTTATCTCTTTAAGATCATCTTTTCCATAACCAATGTTTATCTACAAATTAGGAAAACATACCAAAGCGTAACATAATTCCAAAATCATATAAAATCACCATTTAAGCACATAATTCGTTACGTTTTGTAATTTAACTATCGAAAACACCATTTGCTCAATATTTCAATTATAAAGCTCGATTTCTATGAAAAACATAAGAATATGGGGGAAATTGATATAAAATATATCTCTATAAAACGTATAAAATCACCCTTAACAACACCCCCACACTTAAACTTTTGCTCGTCCCGAGCAAAACAAAACATAATCAAGACTCGAGACATATAAACATTTATGCAAATATAAAGCATATTCAATAGTTTAGAGGTTCACCCAAGTGTGTGTGCATAGCCATAATAAATTTCCACTAAATCCACACTTGAAATTGATTCAAGCAAAACTAGCTAATACCCCCTTCAAACTAGAGATAATTGACACTTATAAGACGCACCCTACAAACGTGACATATCCCGAAAAAGATGATAGAATACATCTAGGGCCTTTCTGAAATACTCAGAGGATAATCCCTACAACATATCTGTCAGTTTATACTGGGGATAAGGTACACGATAACTAAGTTTTCATTCAACTCATACCATTTCATATTACCAGTTGATTTAACTAACTTCACATTTTAAACGCACATCAGAATGAGCTCTTTCCCGGTCATAGTAGAATAGGATATTCGAGATATACCCTACCTTACTCCAATCATAAGGCAGCTTCTTCTGACTGTCGTGAGCTTTTGGTCATCATAGTGGTATAGGACATACGTGGTATACCCTACCGCACTCAAATCATCAACCAGCTTCCGACACACCCAATTAATACATTTATTTACTCAACTTTTTTCATTTGACAATAAGTTACGTGTTACTTATCACATTCAAACCTTAGATATTCACAGTATAACATACTTCGGATCTAAATACAAACTATCATAAATCTCAAGATATATACGTAGCACTAAGCACATGACTTATAAGAAAATCAGAAATCACTAATCCAAAAGGGGTATAACTTTATAAATTAGCTCATCATTCACTATGGCTCGTGAAATATATATATCGGGTGAAACAACTAAATTTACTAAATATGCAAAATAAAGCATCAATGATATCAGAACTCAAACAAAGATATGCATTTGTTCACTCGGGACAAAACAAATTTTTTTAAAAATTTAGCACTTTTTATAGAAATATAACTAATTAAGCAAATGAACGTAGATACCTAACCCCTCCCCCACACTTAGATTGCAACTTGTCCTCAAGTTGTACAGAAATAAAAATGAAGAGAACTTAGCTGATTGTATTTCCAAGCTGGCAATTCCGGAAAGACCCTCATGAAGAACCAAAATTGCTTCGGATAACCTTGGAAATGTGGAGCATCACAGATCCAAGAAAGCTTGAATAGATCAGTAGACTGTGGAGCATCACAGGAAAACTGATATCGTCGTGAAAGCGCACAATAGCTATCACAAGTGTCCTGCATACTTGATCAGTGCAAAAAGAGTCTACGGGGAAAAAGGATTAGACATGTAAAGCACATGGAAAAGAAGTTATAGAGATTTTTCAAATTAAGCTCATAGAAAGATGGAACATATACATGGAACATTACAAAATAGTAGGCTAGGTGCACTACATGAAAATATACTACAATGCAGCCTACATGATATGCAATAATATATAAAAAAAAAGTGGTAGCGTTACGGAAACCGACAGTTAACTACCCTCAAGAAAAATAAAAGAAAAAATAGAAAAACAATGCAACTAGATGACATGCAACTAAATGATATGCATCTATATGATATGCAAAAATAAAAGAAAATAAAAGAAAGAAAACTAGCCCACTCATTTGCAACACGACATGTATATAATAAACGTCTACCAAATAATGACAGGTTACGATAAACGACAGTACTGTTCATTACATGCAGTGTAGACGCGCCTTAAGACTCATCAAAGGTGATAGCATTATGGAAAACCAACAAATAGCTATACTAAACATATATAACTCATAAGCCAACGATGGTAGCAACGGAAAACCGACAGTAGCTACCCATATGAGTTACAAAAAATAACAAGAAAACACATAAGTCTTAAAGCTCACAGGATTCATCACAACGATATGTAGCATACGGAAGCCGACATTAGCTACTAAATAACAATAAGAACAGTTATAGCATACGAGAACCGACATTAACTATAACATGCATGGATGAATCATGTATATAAAAGTTAATCAATTATTTAACATGGATCGGTAGATGGAAAGATGTAAACATGCAAGTTCGGAACATCTACGTAAAAATAACTACCCACAGAAGCTCATATAGAAGTATCCACGTCAAATAAAGCATTAAAAATCAAGTCAAGAAAAATTTGGAACCCGGACGTGCGTTCAACATACCAAACGGGCGGTTGCGAAATTTTACACTGGACGGGCGTTCAATGAGCCGAACGCCCGTTTGAAAGTTCGATACAACAACCTGCAACTTAGTAAAGCACAACCGAAAACCCTAGACTAACATCTTAAACCCATGGCAACTCGGATCATCAAATCACACATACAGCAGCCACGGATAAATTTAAGCACAGAGCACACTAGGTTACAGATTAGGTTACACTTCACGTTTCACAAATCGAGTAAAAAACTTTTTACACATTCTTAACCCAACAATCATCGAAACATGGCCAAAAAACTCTCAATTTGTGTGACGCTACTCTTATTGAAAACAACCTAAAAAGAAACGGAAACAGAAACCGAAACCTACCTACGAAAAATTTAAAACAGAAAAAAAAACACTAAGAAAAAACGTGTTGAAATCTTCTAGGGCCAAAATGGAAGGGAAAATAGTGGATTTTGACCTCGAAAACGGTGTTGAAAGGCCTATGTCTGTTCACCACGTCGTCGGCGTCGGAACGAGCTTTCGAATTGGGGTCCTGCGTTCCAAACGGACACTCGAGCCGAAAGTTACGCCCAAAATACTACCATGTGCCCTAACGACCCCTTTTGACACAAAAAATTGAATCGTAACAAAATACAAGAATTAACTCAATTAGATTCGACAACAACACCAATTCCCCGGCAACGGCGCCAATTTTGTTCGGAGGATTTTTGCATCACTAAACAAAAACAATTTATAAACCCTAACCTATGTGCAAAACTAACTCCTAACCGACCGAATATCGGGTTGTTGATAGTAGAGCGAGATAAGTAAGGGGTCGATCCACAGGGAATTGGGATGTTGAATCTAATCTTATTAACTCTCTCAATTGCTACTCATGAAAACAAATAAACTAACGAAAAACATATAAACGAAGATAGAACAACTAAAATAAATCTAACCTATAACAAACAATAAAAACAACCTAAACTAAAGATACATGGGATCAAACATTACACAAACAAAGTGCTTCCAATCCAAGTTCATCTCATGATTTTAATTTGATATTGTGGTTTCACCTTTACACGAGATACAAACTCCTAATTCCTTAGTGAATCTATTTCTCAAGCTATGAATTCCTAATCTCTTAGTGAATTCAACTATCGATCTCTCCTCTCCCGAATGTTGAGACCAATACTCCATACAAAACGAAGGTGTAGATTCAGGTTAACTCTCGTATTTTAGAATCTAACAACCTAGATAATTAACCAATTAATCTGTCACGAATTAACGATTAAAGATCCTATCTTTCTATGGTGATCTAGCGTTTACGCAACTCTCGTATTGTAAAACATCAATAGCAAACTAATCTTTCGATCTAATTCACATGGCATCTTAAATTGCATAGAAAAATACAAAATAAATCAAGATCATGAAAATAAACGAAGATTGAATAAATCAAAAAGATGAACTCACATAGTTTATACAACGGTTGATCTCCATGAATCAACAAACGAAAATAAACGATCCTAATCTAACCCGGATCACCCGAGCACAAGGCTCGGGTGACCGGCCTTGAGACTCCCAAAGTGCGGCTGCTCCTCTAGGTTTTAGTGTATGAGAAATTATGTATGTATTAGGGTTGGGGATATGCGGCCTTTTATAGAAAACAATGTCGGTTTGCTTAAGTCGGCCAACGGACGCTCGTCCGTTTTGGGTGGACGCCCGTCCAGAATGCGATATTTCAATCCTGATCCGATTTTCTTCCTCCAGACGCTCATCCAATTCCTTAGACGTCCGTCCATTATGCTTTGAACTTGTGCCAAACGCCCGTCTACTTCAGCGTCCAAACTATCTGATCTAAATTTCTTCTGATAGATGCTCGTCCAGAACCTCAAACGCTCGTCCACACTGGACGCTAGTTCAGCTCCCTGGACGCCAGTCCGGCTGGATCAATCAACTTGATTTCTTTCCTTAAATCTTTTATTCTTCCATAAATCCTTTTGATTCTTTCTCCACTCGAATTTATCTCTTTAAGATCATCTTTTCCATAACCAATGTTTATCTACAATGTAGGAAAAACATACCAAAGCGTAACATAATTCCAAAATCATATAAAATCACAATTTAAGCACATAATTCGTTACGTTTTGTAATTTAACCATTGAAAACATCATTTACTCAATATTTCAATTATAAAGCTCGATTTCTATGAAAAACATAAGAATATGGGGGAAATTGATATAAAATATATCTCTAAAAATCATACAATTTAACCCTGAACATCCTACACTTCAACAAATATAGGCTAGCCCTCTTTTGAGCTATACTGATCCTATGCCCACTGCTCTTGTTCTTATAAAACATATGCCATCATTTAACATTACACAAAGTGTTTTGTCAAGTGTGAGCTTTCCTAAAGAAATCAAATTGTAGTGGAAACTTGGGACACACAAGACCTCTTGCAGAACCAAGTTGTCATTTAACCTTACAGTTCCTATATGTGACACACCTATTGATGCTTCATTTGGTAAAGTAATCATAACCCCATGTACCTGTCTTACCTTTTCAAACAAATTAGTTGACATGATCTATTGCCTTTGAATCTAAGATCCAAGTGTCTAATCCCTTACCTTGAACCTCTTGATCATTTTGATTAAGATTTCAGAACACTTGCTTGATTTACATTGTCTGCAGCCATTTCCTTAAAATTCATCTGATCTTGAAATCTGGCCAGCTTCTGCATTTGCTGAAAAGTAAGGTTGAACCCTACATTTGAGGACTTATCAGCGTCTGGTCATTGATTCTCTTCAGCCTCTACCATATTAATTCTCTTCTTGGGTTTCCAACCGGGAGGGCACCCATTTTTCTTATAACAGACCTCTATGGTATGCCATTAAATCTAGAAAAGGAACACTAAACTTTCTTTCCTCCTCAATTCCTCTGATTTCCTTCCTATTTGGACTGAGATTTATCATTCATTTTTCCAAAATTATTCCTTTCACTGTTATCATTCCCTGCTCTAGAAAAATTCCTTCCATTATTATCATTCCCTGCTCCAGAATAATTCCTTCCACTGTTAAATACCACATTCGACTTACATGCAAAAACAACTGACTGTGTACTTTCTGGGTGACTAGCACAGTTCTCCATTTGATTTTCATACTGCACACTCATGGCAAAGGCTTTAGTGATGCTAGGCAGGGGTTATAACAGTGTTAGGAACAATTTGTTAGTTTTGATGATGGCCATACCAGCTGTTATAATTAGCCTGAAAAAGTTAGAACTGAAATGCATAGGCTCTATTAAAAGTATGACATTGTATAAGTTAGTCATACCAAGAACTGTAATTAGTAGTCTGGTAGGCCAACTCAGTGAAGGGAAAACTGAAGATCAGCTGAGAAAGGCTGATGATCCAGACACAGTTCAGTTAAGACTAATGGACTGAATAACAACCCAGGAAGTCTGTGATGACTTTGGGCAAGTTTAAGATATCAGTTATGTGATGGACAACTTTCTTAAAAATTGTGTACATTGACCTCACCCAGAATAAGGGTCAGTGAAGTTCAACTATGATCAGCTAAACAAATCGGTAAAAGAAGATCAATAGAGATAACAACAGCTGAGTCAACAACAGAAGACAACTAAGTTACAATAGTCAGCTGTATGAACATGTAAGCTGACTAATATAACAACTCAGCATAAAAGAATTAGCCAAGCACAGTGAATAGAAGAGTCAGATGACTGAATAAGCTGACAGTAGCAGAAAAGAAAATCAAGCACCTGGAAAAAATATAAAGACAAGGAATTAATTACAGAATTATTCAATGACTGATTTTATGATGGATGTTGGGAATAAAATCAGGACTACGCAAATCAAGATAATTAAACAAGGATAGAATCAAGGATTATTCCCTCTTCATAAATTAGCCAACGGACAAATTTTTGAATCAGAAGAAATCAATGATATAAATAGAAGACATCATCAGAAGGGAAATACAACAAGAATATAAACGACCTTCACTCTTTCAGAAAGCCTGCATAATTCCTTGATCATCAAAGAAAATCTAGAAATCAAGTTCAGAGTTCTCAGAACCTTAACAGATTTATCAAGTCTGAACTTGATCAAGTTGTGAATTTTTCTATTCACACCCTTTCATCTCGTCTTGAGATTATCGAATCAGTGAAGAGACATTTGCTGTCTTTAAGAATTAAAGCAACTGAATGAGATAAATCTAAGAAGGAGTTTTTGGTTTGAAATAACTGCTGAAGGATCAATATGAAGGGGCAATGTTGGAGTTCAATCACTGAAGCATCTGTTGCTAGAGAGTGATAACTCGAAGATTGTGAAACTTGTGTAGTGAAGGACAATCACAACTATTGTAACAGTGTACCGATAGTGAATTCCTATGGTCATCACATGAGAATAGTGGAATAGGGGATTACACCACCTCGAACCACTATATGTCTTACGTTCTTTACTTTCCGTATTTACATTACGCACATTATTCTATGTCTATTTATTTTCTTGTTTGTGTGATTTCATAACTTTTATAAACTAACTTTTAGAAGGGTTATTCCGCTACATAATCTTTATCAAAAGAAAAAGTTTTAAACTCCTGATCAGAGTCAATCATCCCCCCTCTCACTCTTGATCATCCCTTCTCTAGGACAAACAATTGGTGGTATCGGAGCAATGTTCTTTGTATCAGAACATGTTCAGATCTTATTATCTGGTAACAAAAAGATCGAATGTCTTCAAGTTTTTCAAATTTTCAATATATTTGCATTCATAGAGTCTCAAGGCTTCATGTCTGAAATCCCCATCTTCAGTGTCAATAATTTTGAAGAATATAAAATACGTATGTTGTCTCATTTTGTAGCAACTCATGAAGAGATGATGGATGTTATCAATGATTGACCAATAAAGATAATGACACAAGTGACTGTTGGTGCTACTTAAGGAAGCTGGGTGGAAAAGCACAAAATATAGTGGACCAAGGGTGATAGAAAAAGAGTTAACCTTGACTTTATGGCCAATGACATGATAATGAAGACTCTTGGCAACAACATGTTTATACGAGTCAAAGACTGCAAATCTGCCAAAGAGATGTGGGATAAACTGGCACTCATAAATGAAGGATCTGAAACAATAAAAGGGAACAAATTTTCTGTTGCAAAACAAAAATTTGAGAATTTCAAGATGTAGAGTGGTAAGTCCATTGAGCAGATGTACAACAGATTTTCTACAATACTAAGTGAACTACAATAGCTTGGCCACACTTATGCACCGAAATAAGTATGCTTAAAAATATTAAGATGTCTTTAAGAGAGATGGAAGATCAAAACCACTGTTTTGTAAGGCACTCCGGATCTTAGAAAGACTGACACACTGACACTGATGTCAGAGTTGAAGGCTCATGAATTTGAGCTGAATAATGAAGAAGGTGGACCAGCACACTGGTTGCACCTCAGTAGAGTAAAGCAGCTGATAGCGTCAGCAAAGAGACTCTAGAGCTAAAGGAACAAATGGCACTGATGACAAGGAAGTTTGACAAATTTTGAAAGAAGTAGTATAAGGGAAAATCCTCATCAAGCCACAAGTCTTCTTCATCAATCAAATACATTAAGAAAAAGAATGAAGAAGTACACTGCTTCAACTGCATGAGAAAAGGGAATTAAAAAGTTGATTTCCCTGAAGAGAAGAAAGAAAGGGATGATGAGAAAAGGAAGCACAAGTCAACAGACAAGAAAAAGCACTCATATGACAAGAAAAAGAGTAGAAAAGCGCTGAAAGATGAAACTAGCAGTGAAGATGATAGCAGCACAACAAATCAGCAGATAATGACTCTGCTGATAGCTCAGAAGATGAGAACGCATGCTTATGTCTGGTGGCCAAGGAAATCGAAGAAGCAGAAGAATTATCTTGTGCCTCATCATCTAAGTCATCAATTTTTGATACTGTACAATCATTTAGCTACCTGCTTGAATTTGAAAATATGATTCAAAACCTCATAAGCAAGTTTGAAGAAATATAAATAAATCAAGAAGTTCTTGAAAAATAGTGTGATGATTTGAGAAATGAAATAAAAGATTAAACATGAATTGGAAAAGCTGAAATCTAAATCAACTGTTAAAGAGGTCAACTCAGTTGATCCACAAAAGTCAGATAACTAGTTATTTGGCAGTGACAAACCAACTGAGGTGGCTTCAACATCAGCTGAAAAGATTTTTGCTTTAGCTGAGACTGTTGAAGTAGCATCTTACAAACCTCCAACAAGGTTCGTATCCATTTATGGTCTTGGCTATGATAGTCAGGATGAGAAAATATCTAATAATCAGCACAGACTTGAATCAAAGACCAAAGCTGGTCCCAGATTTTGAAAAGGACAGACTATAAGGTCAAATACACATCCTGATCCAGCTAAGGCAAAGAACAGTGTAGTAAATGAGAACGGTAGGTCATCCTACAACTATCCTACTAAAGGCAAAGCAATGGTGAAGGGTAAAGGTACACTTTATCCCTCAGATGATGACTGGAATGTTCCACCTCCAGCATACAAGAGAAGATCTGCTAACAAACAAAATTCTGGATTTAGGATGAACCAGCTTAAGCAAGGTCCTGGATACAGAAGACAGTATAAGATCATGCCACCTCCTGTATACGGGAAAGTGAAACAAGATTCCAGCAAGATAAAAGGCAAGAAGGTATATAAGAATAATTTTAATCAATCTGTTAGAAGTTATTCTGACATGCTTTATACCTATGAGGTTGACGACTTCAACTTATCAAGAAGAAGTCCTTTTGGTTATACACTTGGGGTAGGAGGCATGAATAATAACAGGGATGGATCCAAACAGTGTTTGGTACCTAAAATTGCTTAATCTGTTTGGCAGGTAGTCTGGTACATTGACAGTGGATGTTCCAGGCATATGACTGGCATTAAACACTGGTTGACTGATTTCAAAGCTTTTGATGTACCCAAGTCACTTTTGGAGGCAAAGAAAAGCCTGGTAAGACTAATGGGGAAGGCAATCTACCAAAAAACAAATTGAAGATTCATAATGTGGCTTATGCCAAAGGACTAAAATTCTATCTCTTGAGTATCAGTCAGCTCTGTGACTAAAGTTACAATTTCCATTTCAGCAAGGAAGGATGTCAAGTTATCCACAAGCAGACAAACATTGTTGTCCTAAGTGGAAAAAGAGAAGACAACATGTATGTAGACCAAAGGTGAAAGATGTTTACTAGTGAAGAACAAGAAATCAACCAGCTGGATATGGCACATGAGACTTAACCATATGAACTTCAAATCAATCAACAAGCTAGCAAAAAGCAAAGTGGTGGAAGGATTTCCAGAAACAAATTTCAAGAAAGAAAGCTTATGTGATGCTTGTCAGAAAGGGAAGCAAATCAAAATCTCATTCAAATAACAGCCACATCAGTCAACAACAAGAATCTTGCAACTGTTGCACATGAACCTTTTTGGACCAGTCACACCAGTCAGTTTAAGTGAAAGAAGTATACCATATTGATAGTTGATGACTTCTCCAAATACACATAGACTGTGTTTATGAATAAGAAGAAAGAAACACTGAAGAAGATTTCAGATCTATGCGGAAGATTGCAGAATGAGAAAGATCACAAGATTGTGAAGATCATATTATATAGAAGAACTGAGTTCCTAAATCAAGTGTTCAGAAGTTACTATGAAGAAAATGGAGTAATGCATCAGCTATCTACAACAAGTACCACAACAGAATGTAGTAGCATAAAGAAGAAACAGAACACTCAAAGAGGCTGTTAGATCAATGATTGTAGAGGCAGGCTTACCAAAGAGGTTATGGGCTAAAGCTGTTAACACAGCCTGTTACACACAGAACATATCATTCATCAACAAGCATCATGGAAAAACTCCATATGAGTTATGGAATGGAAGAAGACAAAATATATCACACTTGCATATGTTTGGGGCCAAGTGTTTTGTCCTCAACAATAGAAGGAACCAGCTTAGTACATTTGATGAAAAAGATGATGAAGGCATATTAATAGGATATTCAGATACCAGCAAAGCATTCAGAATTCTAAATAAGAGGAAACTGGTGATTGAAGAATGCATTCATGTGGTATTCTATGAACCAAATACCAGCTGTAAAGATTTATCCATCCCAGAAGATGAAGAGAGAAAACAAGAATCTGGACCAATTTATACAGAAGCAGAAGTACCATCTACAATTCTGGATGAAACAGCTAAAGACGATGAAGTGACACCAGCTGACAACTTAGCTTAGACACCAGCTCAATCTCAACTCCAACAAGATATCAACTGGCTAAGAGATCATCCTGCTGATCAAGTCATTGGAGATGTGAACACAAAATTCAGATTCAGAAGACATCTAGAGAGTATGCTAACTTGTTTTCTGTCATAGGTAGAATCAAAGACCATTGACGATGCAATCCAAGATGTTGATTCGATGAAAGCAATGCAAGAAGAATTCAATGAGTTTGAAAAAAATCAGTTTTGGGAACTTGTAGGTAGACCTAATCTTGCAAACATCATTGGAACCAAATGGGTGTTCAGAAATAAGATGGATGAACAAGGAGCAATTGTAAAAAACAAGGCAAGACTGGTATCAAAAGGATACTCACAAGGTCCAGGCATAGATTATGATGAGACATTTGCATTAGTTGCAAGATTGGAGGCAATCATACATTTTTTGGCATATGCAGCTCACAAGAACTTCATAGTGCATCAAATGGATGTGAATAGTGTATTCCTAAATGGACTGCTTGAAGAGGAAGTTTATGTGGAGCAACCACTTGGATTCCAGATAAAAGGCAAAGTATACAAGTTGAAGAAAGCATTGTATGGACTAAAATAGGCACCTAGAGCCGGTTATGAGACACTATCATAATTCTTGATCAATAATGGATTCAGCAAAGGAACCATTGACATGACACTATTCAAGCTAGAAGATGTATCAAGCGCCTAACTTGTACAAATATATATGGATGACATCATATTTGGATCTGAGGATGAGATGAAAAGTTTGATGATTTAATGAAGATCAAGTTTCAAATGAGTATGATAGGTGAACTCAACTATTTCCTTGGGTTACAAGAGAAGCAAATGAAATATGACATCTTTATAAATCAAGACAAGTATACCAAGGACCTGATAAAGAAGTACGAAACGGACACCAGTGGAGTATCAGAGACACCAATGTGTGCAAGAAAGCCAGACATTGCATTAATATGAGAAGTGTGTGAAAGATTCTAATCTCAACCAAAGGAATCACACTTGTTCGTAGCTTAGAGGATTATCATCAAGTATTGGAAGCACACAATGAATGTAGGGATATAGTATCCAAGAGATAGTGGATTCACGTTAATATCCTACTCTAATTCAGACTATGCTGGATGCAAAGTGGATAGAAAGAGCACTTCAGGAACTTGCCAGATGCTAGGCAGCAGACTAGTTTAATGGTCTAGCAAGAAACAAAACTCTATAAGTACCTTAATAGTTAAAGCTAAATACATAGCAACATGCAACTGTTGTTCTCAAGTACTATAAATTAGACAGAAGCTAAGAGATTATGGAGTTGAAAAAAAGACAATTCCAATCATATGTGATAACACAAGTGCTATCTTCATCATAGAAAATCTAGTACTACACTGCAGAACTAAGCACATTGATATAAGACATCACTTCATCAGAGATCATGTAGAGAAAGTTGATGTAATCTTGGAGTATATATCAACTGAGAATCTGCTAGAAGAAATATTCACAAAACCCCTCAGTCATGAAAGATTTTGCAAATTAAGGACTGAGCTGGGAATGATTGAACTAGAATGAGCTATATCAGCTTAGCAGCACATTGGAAGGATCAGCTGAGTGACTTCACCAGCGGGACTGACCTTTGCCATTTTTGGTGCGCTCACTTGGCAGGCCAACCACTGGATCAACTAAAATCACTCAACGAATTGTTAGGAACACCAATTTTGATAAGATACAAATGCAGCTCAGAAAACCAGATCAGCTGATCAATGGAGCATGTGGCAAAATTATATGACGTGGCATGGAAAATTTAACCATATGGAAATCAAAAGAATATTGGAGCATTTATTTGGAAGATTACACACGTGCATACTATTTTCATCCAACATGAGAATCAAAATAAGGGAGTTAATGACTCAAGAATGGATGGCTGTGGGACGCCTCAAACTTGGTAAAATCATCATTACATCCGCACTAACCCTCTTTTACCATGCCATTACATGCAATGAATCACACATAAATCCCTTGACAGTTATTGCTAGCCCCTAATTGAAATTTTTAACGTCACACCTTTTCACACTTTCCAAGAACTATATAAGCTTGATCTCACAATTTCTAAAGTTTTTCGCTATTCATATTCAAGCAAAGAATTTTCTGCAAACTGCAAAGTCCTACTCTCCCAAAAAATTTCTAAGTTTCAAAATGGCTTCATCTTCTTTATCCGTTAATTCTGCTGCTCAATACGAGAAAACAATTGTCACTGGTTCTCTCTTTCACATTCCATTATTAATGAACGAATGCAAAGGAGATGCTCAAGCAAAAATATTGTGCGATGGGACTACCAACCTGGGAATAATGACTTTCCCTCAACCTTCCAGTCAAGGCAATCTGCTATGAAATCCTCATCGCATTCTAGAGAAACAAAAAAGTTGGTTGTGACAAAATCACATCAAGGGTGAATGGAGTGGATCTGGAAATCACTCTTTCTATTTTGAATCAGCACCTCAAATTTCCAAATTCTGGAGAAAAGAATGTTAATGAATTGGTAATCGACGAAGACACTTTCTGGACCGAAATTTCCCTAAACCCAACAACCTCCACCAAAAATTTCAACTTCAAAAGAACCCTCCTAAAGAATCCCTTCAACGAATTTAGTCTACTGGTGGGTAAATGTATTGAAGGAAAGCTGGGATTGATGAATGTTCTTACCGAGGTCAGGTCCAAACTGATGGCCGTTGTATATCTAGGTCTTGGGCTATCATTGGGCCACCTACATATATACTCGGTTAGTAGAGAAAATTCAAGGAGAAATATATGCAGAAAATGTAGCACATGAAGCAATTCAAAAGGGACAACATCCAAAGGTAAAAATAGGTCTTTTATGGGTGAAGAAATTTTACGGAATTCCCATTCACTATCTATTTAAATGTTTGAAAGTTGCACCTATCAAGTTTCACCCCTTTCACCAAGCCAAAACTATGTTCAAGTATGTCAAGATATAAAGGGCACCGAAAAGAGAAAGAAACCAGATCCTATTGCTTCTGAGCAAAGGAAAAATAGGAAAGCTGATGTCACTACTGAGAGTATGGAAAAAATGGATAGAGAACCAACAACCATTGATACTGAAGAGGCATTTGAAGAAGTGGAAATTGAAGCATGAGAAGATGAAGGAGAGCAAGAAAAATATTTAGAAGATATCCCTGAAAGGGATAATGATGATTGAATTGTAGATTATCTGGACTGGAAGTTGGGAAATAGGTTGAAGAGGCCAAGACAAAACTGGCCATGTTTGCAGATGATGAAGATGATAATGATGATCACAATGATGGTGATGGTGATGAAGCTGGTCAAGAAGATGATGACCAAGATGATGGTGGTGATGATGGTTGCAATAGTGGATCAGCAATAACCCCACCAGATGCCACAACAATATGACACTTTTTGAGTATATACAGAAGACATTAGCAACACAACACTCTAAACTAGATAAGGAGACAAGACAGGCCCCAGCTGATGACACTAAATCAAACCATGCAGCTGATATCAGCAATCTTACACCACCACAGGGATCTAGAACATCACCAGTTGAGGTGTCCACATAAGCAAAGAACATTCCTAGAAAAAATCAAGGGGGAATGGTGGACAGCCCAGTCCACGCAGTCTTTACCCCTCAAGTACATGAAGAAGTGGTAGGAGAAGATGTTACTCAGCCTAGGCAACCAGATGAGGTTACAAGTGATACAACACTTGTACCACCTCCAATCCTTCAAGAGGTACTAGCACAAGAAACTGGGGCACCACCAGCCAACTTATCTGCCCCAGGACCATCTGGCACAGCTGGCATATCAGACTGTGCGTTTCAGGCAGCTATGGATTCAATGCTTGAAGAACTAGAGAAACAGGCACTCTGTTTGCGCAACGTGACAACTGCACTGAGAGATGAAATTTCTACATTGTGGAACAGATTGAATCAATGTCAGAATATATTAAGATGCAAAATGTGGTCATTACGCGACAAAGAAAACTGCTTGTCCTGCTGAACACAAATGAGTACACAAGATACACTAAGCGGAAGAAGCACTTCAATGAAAAAATGAACTCATTAGTTGGAGCTATCGGTGAGAAGTTAGCCGAGGAAAACATTAAATTGCAGGAGCCTGATTAGAGGTTTACAAATATTGACACAAATTTGGATACTCTGCTTCAAACAACACAGGCCACAAACACCATTCTCTCTCAAGGCCCCACACATAATTCTAAAAAGGGAGGAGAGAGAACAGATAAGCCTGAAAGTTCAAACTTTGCAAATCTGACTGAAGAAGAAAGGATTCAGCAGAGGAACAATGAAATAAGGAAAATGGAGGCATCAGTTGAAAGCCTTGGGCTAAGTAGGTAGGATAGATAATCAAGATGCAGAAGCCCTCTATATCCTCAGAACATAAGACCATATGACAGGGATAGGTCTGGAAATCAGCAGAGGCCTAACACTAATCAACCAAGAAGAGGATCTAGTCAAAGTCATAGTCAATCAAGAGCTAGTGAATCTGCCAGTGGAAACCAGAGAAGGCAATCTGGTGGAAGTCAGCACAGAAGATCCTCCTCTAAGTATAGATAAACTCATGTGGAGGAAGTAAGACAGGCTTGTGAAGGAGTTCTTGAGGAACACATATACTCTTTATCCAAATCAGACTTAAGAGGTAGCATTGGCAGATTGTTTGACTGTGCATAAAGATAGACTTCATGATGGCATGAAAAAGCTGTGGAACGAGCTGAAGGATTTTTATGCTAAGAGAGCTTGAATGAGAGCACCAGCTCAAGAGGAATCATGATCCTTCTGCAGACCCACTCAGAGAGGATCAACTAGTAGGGTTGACCAGCATATACCAGCTGATGCTCTTTGATAAGCCCAGAGACCAGAAGATTTACTAGTCGATGAGCAGATTGAATTCATCAGGTTGAAGGAGAAATTCAAACCAATTTCAAAGATGACAAATGAAGGATAGTGAGAAATGTTTCAGAGCTGAGGAAGGCTGACACTCATATAGAAGCAGGAGTAAGGCTGATGGATTGTTTTGGAAATCCTACAGCCACATAAACCATACCGGACTTTAATCGACTATATGACAAGAATGTTTTCAACAGACTAACTCATGGCATTGCACTGGAGTATTGGAAATGGAAATTCCTTTAGATTGATTTCATGGACATGCATGGAGTTCAGTCTACTAAGTTTAAGAGATATAACAAGATGGTAAAAGATATTTAGTTGTAACAGCTGATTGAGGTCAAGTTAAAATTTTAACTCGATGCCTACTAACACACTAGCAAGAGAACTAGGTTCAATTATAGTATAGCTAGATAGAGTCGAGGTCGATCCCACAGAGACTCGGCACAAATAAAACACAACTTTATCCTATTAGAACTAAATTGAAAGGGCGGTCTATGACCAACTAAATGTAGTAAATAAAATAGTGACAACCACAAGACACAAAAGACCACAAAGACAGACTAAAGACTACTAAAACACGGATAATACGGTTGATATTATCTAAACAAATAGTATTGATTACGCTAGTAGATTATAACTCCCCCATGTGAATAGGATGCTAACGAGATAAAACAAACGTTAAAGATTAATTATTATGACTACGGGAGTCATCCCCTAAGGTAGATTTAGCTCCGGTTAGGCCCTCTAAATCATCGTGCCTCCATTACGTGACTTCGCTTTTTAATGCCTCCATCTCATATAACTTCTGACACAATTACGAAACTAGGGATGCCGGTATAAACCGTAACCTCATCTAAGCAACATTCCTAGGGTAAGGCGTATTTCTTAGATGCCGATTCAATCTATATCCTAAGTAACAATCACTTTTTGGGTTTCATGTTAAATTATGATGACAAATAATTAAGTTGATCAGGTTTAATTACTCGTTTTAATTCCAAATCAGAGA
Source organism: Gentiana dahurica var. dahurica (assembly GCA_024500145.1). Taxonomy (NCBI): domain Eukaryota; kingdom Viridiplantae; phylum Streptophyta; class Magnoliopsida; order Gentianales; family Gentianaceae; genus Gentiana; species Gentiana dahurica. Next base: position 86,070,871 of record CM044899.1, on the reverse strand, counting down.
ATCTGACGCAGTCAAAGCCGATCATAATATTGCCCTACACATCACCACGCTCGGTCAACCGAACGACAGCACTCGGGCGACCAAATGACATGTCTCGGTCGACCGAACACAGTTCCGTGTCGGAACAAATCATGATTACTTCTTAACGTTTCTAACCTAAACACATGGGTTCGTAAATTAATCTACATCACGCAATCAATACAAGAAAAACTACTCCATAATAAAATACATCAGATCTACGAATAAAGTTTGCATAATCGAATAGTCATACCCTCGAAGACGAGAGTGACTCCCACTCTTTAATGCGCTCCCCAACCGGAGACTCCGATGAATCCACAATGAATGAACATAAAGAAAAGAAAAGAAAAACTAAAACTTAAAAACTCAAATTGTAGAAATTGTTTTGTGTTGTAGTGGTGTGTGTTCTCAATTTCGTAGCTGCTTATATAGGAGTTGTAGCCGACATAGGGAGAATCCAGAAGATATGCACGCATTAATCTGATTAGGCTCGGGTGACCGAACAGTTATGCTCGGTCGACCGAATGGCATGGCTCGGTCGACCGAGCCTCCCTCTTTACGCGTTTTCAATTACGCTTCGTCTGACTTGTCCCCCACTTCACTCTTCTATGCTGATCCGATTTGTCTCTTCATTAATGCTCCGATTTTCTTCCTTATTAATCTTGAGATTTCCCGATTGCATGACAATTATCCTCCCGATTCGTTACGATCTGCGAAATCAGCATTTATCACACAATTAATTGCTCTTTTATAATAAAAACAGCTAAATACCAATTATCACATTAATAATCACTTAACATTAAATAATACATATAAACACGTGATTTAATACAAAATATATATAATTAACTCCTATTTAAGGTTATAATTGATGACATAAATAGGTATATTTTAACTGTCATCAATAGCTATTTAAATTCTTCTTGAATCATGAATAAAACAAGGTTGATTACTTCTTTCTGTTTTATAATGATTTATTTACTTTTGTTCAGGATTATTAGGGGGCAATTGTTAGGAACATTCTGTTAGTTTTGATGATGGTCATACCAACTGATATAATTAGCTTGAAATAAGTTAGAACTGAAAATGGTATAGGCTTTACTAGATTTCTAACATTGTATAAGTTAGTCAGACTAAGCACTGTAAGGTGTTTAAAATCTGGAGGCTTGTTATATAACTTCTGATAAGGTGTGGAATCCTCTAAAAGTGAAGTGGGTGTAATGTCAATCAGTTTGACTGCATGTAAAATGTAGTAACCCCAATAGATAATAGGTAGATTTCCTTGAAACATTAGAGAGCTTGATGTGTTGAGGATGTGTTGGTGCTAAAACTGATCCAATTCTGTCTAGATGTTTTAAACCAAAAAAAAATTCCTTTTGCTTGAGGATATTATGATATTCTTTGAGGAGTGTAGATGCTAAAACCGATAGAAATGAGGACAGGGCATAAGATAGGGAATGTTGAATGCCGGAGAGTCGAGCCTTACATCTTTTTTTCAATAGAATATGTGCCCAAAAACCTTTTTATTCCATTGGTCGCTTTCTCTTGAAATTGATCAATAGCCCAAACCATGTCATTATCAATTACTTCCCATCTTTGTTGCATGAACTCCGTAAACCATAAATGTTCCATCCAACAAGCCTGGAAGGGAAATAACATTTCTCTATTTACTCATCATTCTACACCCTCACTGTTCACCATAATCGGGTGATGGTCATAATGAACTCGGGGCAGGTGTAACATAATAGAATTTGGGACGAGCATACACCAAGAATCATTGCATAAAGATTGGTCTAGTCTCTGTTTGATAACATTGAGGTCATTTATTAAACTTGACCAAGTAAATCTTGGTCCTTGGAAGAATATCTCAATAATACCACAACTATCAATAAATTTCGGCATCATATCTGCTGACCATCCCCAAACAATGCTACCACCCCGTTTATCCTTAGTATGAATAACTTGGCTCATGTCAACAACAAGGAACCATAGAGATGTTATAAGGCTACTAGCATGGAATAAGAAGTCCCACAACTCTTCACAAATAGATGGGGTCGGGAAAGCATAAACGAAAATCAAAACGTAGCTTGCCTGTCCATTGCGAATCACGTCCATCATATGCATTGTTTCATGGCACAAAGTAACCGTAGGTTGATAATTGATCCATTCTAGAAACACCATTTCTAAATCCACTTGCTTCCACAACCACTAACTCTTTGAAGTGGAAATGACTCAAAATACTTTGCCATCGCACTAGAAACATGCGTTCCATTAAAAATAGAATATCAGGTTGATCCGCTAACCATGTCATTAAGATGCTTGAAAAAAGTGGAGGACCCGACTCCTCTACAATTCCACGAGATGATCTTCACCAGGATCAACTAGTTAGGTTATTAAATGTCTGCCCAGGGACTACGATCTCCATCGTTATAATCATGCTCCATCGTAAGTGCATCTTGGTGCACCATGTGCATATACTTTGGCTCATTTAATTTGTGGTCCTTACTACCCCCATAATTATTGTCAACAGCAAAGAAACCAAAGGGAGGCCATACAACAGTCAGTGGGGTAGTCTGTTGCGGCAGTGTGGGAACCCTTCACAAAATCCGTACTTGGTTTTCCTTGGTAGGAGTGGTATTGGGTTGGACCCGAAACGACTACTGGAAAGCTGCCCCTGCCTCTTTCTCTCAAACTCCCTGCCAGTCCACCTCTTAAAGCTTGCCGAATCACAGGGGTCTTCAATCATGGCAATACTTTGTAATTCTTGATGTAATCCCTCACCGGGAGTCTCCCTTTCTTCAAGCCCTTCTTCGGCGAGGATTGAAAATCGTGACCCGTTATTGTTTGCATTATTTTCTTTTTTAAAATCACCTCTACTAACCTCTTAATGCGGATCAACACTACCCTCAACCCGTCCCCGAGGTCCCGCTCTTTGGTTTTTTGATTGGGAGGGTCTCCCTCTCGGATTAATAGTTGATAACATCCATGGACCGAATGGATTTCTGTAGTAGGGGCATCTACATTTTCCGTGGCTCCTAAGGGTTCTTCTATTGTCATATTATTGCTGGGGCAGAGCTCTGTTTTGTGGCCATAAAATCCACAACCAAAGCATACCATGTGAAGCCCCTCGTACTCAACCTTGTAGTTTAAATCATTCAACATCACAGAGGTTGCAAGATGTTTTTTTATATCTATTTCCACGCACACTCTTGCGTATTTCTTTAGGGTAGGAATAAGAGATGCTTGTCCCTTGGAAAGGCTGACACAAGTTTAGAGGGGAGTGAATAAACTTGTCACCTAAAACTAGATTTTAAGTCTGATTAAGTTCAATTTAAAACATGTGTGGAGTTGAGCTGACTTAGCTGAGTATAAGTCAAACTGACTTTTACTGAAACCGAGTCAACAGGCAGCGGATATATTTTAGCCTTTATGCGGATCTTGTTTGTTTCTAAGAAAAAGCTGATGAGTATGCAAAACTGAATTCTGTTGAATGTCGGTTTGTGAACTGTGAGTGAATAGCAATCAGTTTGTTCAATTATGTTGTATGAAAAACTTATATGAAAACAATCACAAATACTGATAAACTAAATAACAGAAAGTAAATGCGTAAAATAAGTAAGGCAAGAATTATAGTGGTTCCAGGTGGGGTAATCCTGTCAGTCAACTCTTCCCCTATGATGTAGGAGGAAAATTCCACTAGAACTCTTTGAGGTAGCCGGTTACAAAAAGTCCTAATTAATAGTCCTTGACTAATCTCTGGCTTCACTATCTAAACAACTATAAGAACAGGTAGGATTGCTACTCTGCAATTGCTTGAAACACTGGTCTTTAGAGGGTTGTATTTCCTCTTCTCTAGCTCCACCACAAACACAGTCTACCCGTTTGTTGTGACAACAACTGTCATTGGCAAATCCTAAACCGGATTGCTTCACAGTCTAAACCTTTGATAAACATCAAAGTTGGGCTGAGAATCAAGAAATTGATTCTTGCTTGTGGTTCTTCTAAGTGTTGGATTCTTGATTGAGTCTTTGTAGCTTGAACACTTGAAGAATTTTGGATATGATCTTGTTGAGCGTAAAGATTGATAGCAATTCAGATGAACAAGACTTGGGCACAATAACGCTTGTATTCTCGTTTTGTTGTGTTTTTTTATCCTTGATGCCAAGTCCTCTATTTATAGTGTGAGGTCCAACGTTCATCTTGCTTGAATTTTGAATTGTATCAACGTCTATATTTTTAGATGTCAGATGTCAGTGACCGTTTTGACATGTCAGTGCTTCATCCAATAACATTCCTTGATTTGTAACATTCAAATGTAAATTCAGTTCTTTGGATGACTAACTTGATAACTGAGCATCTTGATTAGTTTTAATCTGAGTATGTCAGTTATCAGTTTGCCAACTGGCTAAGAGCATTGACTGAGTTTTTACTCTTCTTCAAAACCTAGTACTCTATTCATCTGATTTTTTTGGTTTAATCAGAGTACACCATATCACTAAATAAATCATCTAAGATATCATTGTCCTTATGATTCTTAGGTTTTCATACAAGATCCATAAAGTCAGTTCAGGCCATCACAAACTTATCTGAATTCTAACTTTACAGTCTTGGCTTTAATCTTCATAACTGAGTTTGAACCCTTAGTTCTTCATTCTTCGGTAACTGAGTCTGTGTCCCTCAGTTCTTCATATACTGAGTTTGTTCCCTCAGCCTTCATCAACCGAGTATGTGTCCCTCAGCGAACTTACCTTCTTCAGCTCTAGTGAATCTCAGTTCTAGGTTCTGAGTGATTTTTTCAGTTTTAGTCATTATCCAGTTATCTAGATTATTTCCAATTCTCAGTTTTTCGACACTCTAACTATTACAGTACTTGTCTGATATAACCTATACAATTATCAGACTCTAATAAATCCTGTATATTTATTTCTAGACATCTTTAAGCTTTTCACTATAATAGTTAGCTTCAGCACTTCATCAATGGGGTGTAAACAAACAAATAATAAATAAGATGAATCCTCAGCAAAACTCAAATTTTATTTCTAACAATTTCCGCCTTTTTCATGATGCCAAAACCCACCTTAAAAGAAAAGCTTAAAGATAAAAACAATGCAAAAACAAGGTAAAACTGGAAACTGGATATGTCATTAGAATTCACAAAAACTGGAACAAGTTACACAATTGATGATAAAAACTGAAATATAAGCTAAGCAACTTTTTGTGTTACTAAAATGAATTTCCTTTTCTTGTCATGTAACTGATATTCATTTTCTAGTTTTGTATATTCCTTGGCAAAAGTTTTGCTGTAATCCACTAGACTTGAAAATTTCTATTTTCTCCAAAGAACTAACTTGGGAAGATCAGTATTGTCCCTATAGTACTTTTCAAATTCGTCAACATCGATCTCCATTTGTTCCTTCTTGTTTTTGTTGGCAAACTTAGCTTCCATGTTTCTCATGTTCTTGTGATTCTCCATTTTCTGACTGTGATATACATCAGATAAGAAGTAAACAAGCAATTCTTCATAAGTCTTGTATCTGTACTTTGCCTTGACATGATTGTAATCTTTGTAAAACTTGATCCACAGATCTTGTGTAAGAACTGCTATTTTCTCTCCAGGTTGACTGTATTTCAGTATGCGCTATTCATCACTGATTTCTTTCACATCACTGACGTAAGGATCTGTTGCTGATTTTCCCTTCTTTAATTCTGTCAATTCAGTTTCTAGCTTCAGTTTCTCTTCCAGTAACTTCAGATTTTCTTCTTCTACTTCCCTCTTTTTGGCATCATAAAACTGATTGATCAATAAATGAGTTGCTTTTTGATCATCTGTTATGCCTTTTTGAGAAGTTAGAACCTCTTTAAGCTGAGTTTCTAAGCCAAAAATTCTCTGATTCAGGTGCCATTCTTCTTTAGTTTGAATTTCACGATCTTCCATGGTTGTAATTTCAAACTTTTTCTTTAATTTGAGAATTTCAAAAACTGAGTTAGAAGTGGTCTGTTTGATATTGTCTAGCTTTGAATGAACTGAGACATCAGACTTTTTTTTTTCTGTAATCCAAGTATCATGATATTCTTGACAGTAAAGCGTTATACTCTTCTTTCTGATTGAGCATACTGTCCAAGTTTGTTTGTACTTTGTTCAGTTCTTCAACTATCAACCTTTCAGTTGGATCTTCTTCTTCTTTGATTATAGACTGAGTGTCATCTTCTATCACTATCAGTTCTTGATTATCAGCTTCTTCTGCCCCTTTCTAATTGTCAGTTGTCTGCCCCAACTGGCAATTCCTTCTGATGAGTATCAGTTTTGCCTTCCTGACCTTCAGTTTGTGTTTCTGGCTGTAAAAATGTACTATGTTCTGCTTCTTTCCTTGAATCATCATCTTTCTTCTTTAAAACATCCTTCGGTATAGGTGATGTAACTGGATCTTTTCTCTGAGCTATTTCTTCGATACTCTTATAGCATTTCGTGAGAAATTCATCCATAGGAAATAATGCATTTAAGTCTTCTATTTCAAGTTTGTCCAAAAATTTCTTCTCTTTATTCTGCAAAACATCCTTGATAGATTCCCGAGAGTCTTCGGTTTTAAGCTTCATCCTCATCAGTTTGATGATTCTTCGGGTTCAACGATGTATTCTAATTGCTGAGTCTGTTGTTGCTCTTGATCAGCATCTATAGCAGAAACTTGTTTCTATGATATCTTCTACTTTTTATGAGAAAGATCTTCAACAAACTGACTATCTTTAGTTGTTAGCTGTTGTTCCCCCTCAGTTGGTGCTCTTTCGCTTGAAGTACCTGGGAACAAACGTCTTCCCTGAGTCAGCTTTCCACTTGACTCCTTTCTGTTCAGCTATTTGCTGAGATACAGATTTCTTTTCATTAGGTTGGGAAGTCTGTACCTTTAAACTTACTACTGCTGCAATTTTCTCAGTGTTTGTAGATGCATCAGCAGTTTGTGTAGATTCACCAATAGATTTTTCTACCTCATTTCCTTGACCGAGTGTTTCTAAGTAATGTTGAATTACTCCGTTGAGTGATTTCTTCAACCAAAATCTGCCAACTAAACTGTCTTCCTTCAGCATGAGTTTTGCTAACACATGCTATTTCAGCTAAGTGTTGTTTCTTGATCTGGTTGAACATATATCCTGCCAGTTGAACTCAAATTCATCCCATATGATGTTCATCAGATGTATCCCATCTTCTGATAAGTTATCTAACTCTTTGAAATGTCCGATAACATGCATGCTGATCCATCTGCTGAGTAGAGCAAACTCAGTTTTGAGAGTGTTTAGTTTCGTAAGAACTGCGGCTGGCTGATTTGTTGCTGAAATCTGGGTGAGAAAGGCTTCACGCTTGAGCAGCAAACATGCTAGGTCTATTGATTTCACAAGTGTCTTTTTGAAATCAAATAGCTGCCTTATTATCTCTTCATTGATAATAACCTTCTCTTCACGAACCTTTGTTACCAGTGAGTTCTTCACCATCTTCATATTTTCCCAAAATTACAATAAACCTTCCAAGTCAAGATCTTTTTGCAATTTCACCTCCAAATGGTTTCTCAAACGTTGTGTGTTCTTGATATTTTCGTATATATAAGTGGCGAGAAGGGTGTTGTTGCACAATTCTTCATAATTTTCAAATGATAGGCTTTCTACAATGGCTATTAATCTGGATTCTAATGTGTGTTTAGAGGCGTCCATTGTAATAAAAAAAATTGAGAAAGAATTTGAATTTTGTGTTTTGAGGAGATATGATAATGAGTAATTATATAGAGAGTGTATAGAGTGGGCTAACGGTTTCTGATATGAACCCACGATCTCTGAGATTTTGTACCAACTTTTCAAATTCTACCGGGTGGTTTGTGTAATCGATGCATGTACTATCTGACATAAGTGGGGGTGTACATGCAACAAATTCTGACAAAAACGGCAGTAATTAAATGCAATGTAACTGCTGTCGGTTTTATCCATTTAACTTTGACTTTCTTTGACTGGATAAAAAGTGTAACTGATGTCAGTTCTTTGCTGAGTTCAGTTCCTTCTAACTTCAGTTTAGTAATCAGTTTGAGATTGTTGATGTCAATGACTGATCTGCCAAGTGAGCTTACCCAGCATGACAAAGATCAATCCCCTTGACGAATCTCTGTGCTTAAACTGACTTAACTAACATTTATAATTCCCAATTCAGTTCTCAGTTTTGAAAACCTTTCTTTGTCCAGAGGTTTTGTAAAAATGTCAGCCAACTGATCTTCAGTTGGGACATAGAGAACTGTAACGTCCTTTTTCTCTACATGATCCCTTATAAAGTGATGTCTCACATAATATGCTTTGTCCTTTTTCTCTACATCAACTGTAACATCAGTTATGGCTATTGCACTTGTATTATCACATATGATAGGAATCAATCCTTCTTCTTTCCCATAATCTCTTAACTGTTATCTTATCCATAAAACTTGAGCACAACAGCTTCCAACTGCTATATACTCAGCTTCAGCTGTTGATGTTGAAATTAAGTTTTGTTTCTTACTGAACCATGACACAAGCCTATTTCCTAGTAACTGACATGTGCCTGAAGTACTTTTTCTGTCAACTTTGCATCCATCATAATCTGAGTCTGAGTAGGATATTAGCTTGAAATCTCCTTCTCTTGAGTACCATATCCCTACTCTTGCTTTTTCTTTCAGATACTTCAAGGTTCTCTTGACAACTGTAAGATGACTTTCTTTAGGTCTGGTTTGAAATCTGGCACAAACACCAACTACAAAGGATATGTCTGGTCTACTTGCTTTGAGGTAAAGTAGGCTTCCTACCGTTCTTCTGTAGAGAGTTTGATCCACATCCTTGCCATCTTTGTCTTCATCTAATCTGATGTTAGTTCCAATAGGTGTTGCAATTCCAGCACTATTCTCCATCCCAAACTTTTTGATCAATTCTCTTGTATACTTGGTCTGATGAATGAATATTCCTTCATCCATCTGTTTTACTTATAAACCAAGAAAGTAACTCAATTAGTCATCGGGAATTTGCTCTTCATCAAACATGAATTTTTTTCACAGAGTTGTTCATTTTCAGATCCAAAAATGATATCATCAACATAGATTTAAACTAGGAGAGTACTTTCTTCAACTTTCATTCTGAATAGGGTCTTGTCAATTGTTCCTTTGATAAAACCATTATCTACTAGAAACTGAGATAGAGTTTCATACCAAGCTCTTGGTGCCTGCTTCAGTCCATAGAGAGCTTTTCTCAGTTTGAAAACATTATCAGATGGATCTTTGATTTCAAATCCTGGTGGTTGTTGTACATAGACTTTTTCTTCACGTATTCCATTAAAAAAAATGCACTCTTAACATCCGTTTGGTACACTTTGAATTTCTTATGGGCTGCAAAGGAAATAAATAATCTGATTGCCTCCAATCTTACTACTGGAGCAAAGGTTTCATCGAAGTCTATTCCTTCTACTTATGAGTATCCTTTGGCTACAAGTCTTGCTTTATTTCTGGCAATTTTTCCATCTTCATCAAACTTGTTTCTGAATACCCATTTGGTGCCAATTATGTTGACATGAGCTGGTTTATCCACCAATTCCCACGCTTGATTTCTTTCAAATTCATTGAGTTCCTCTTGCATGGCTAATATCCAATCTGGATCTTTTAATGCTTCTTCTATCTCTTTTGGTTCAGTTTGAGATAGAAAGCATGCAATCATAGCATCAAGCTGATTTCTTGTGCGAACTCCTGTTTGAAAATCACCAATCACCTGATCTTCAAGGTGGTCTCTCATCCATTGATGTACTGGGGGTTGCATAAGAGGTCTTCAATTTGTTGAACTGGTTCTTCATGAATTTCTTCTTGATTTCCTTGAGCTTGATTATCTTGAACTGGGTCAATTTCGTGTTGTTCGGCTGTAGGTTCTGCTGTTGGAAACTGAAACTTATCCTGATATGAAGATTCTAAAATTCTTAATCTTCCAATATAACCAAAAACTGGTTCTGGAATCTCTTGTGACTGAGACTGAGAAATTGGTTCTTGTTTATCTTCAATTGATTCTCCAGTAAAGTTTGGTTCATCAAAAACTACGTGTATAGATTCTTCATGCTTGAGTGTCCGTTTGTTCAGTACTTTAAACGCTTTACGAACACTTGAATATCCCAGAAATATTCCTTCATCAGCTTTAGGCTGAAAATTCTTGAGCTGATCTTTTCCATTACTATGAATAAATCATTTACTTCCAAAGGCATGAAAATATGAGACATTTGGTTTCCTTCCATTCCAAATCTCATATGGTGTCTTTTCATGTCTTTTGTTCATGAGAGCTTTGTTCTGTGTGTAGCAAGCTGTGTTCACTGATTCTGCCCAATACCTTTCTGGTAATTTTGATTCACAGATCATGGTTCTCCCGGCTTCTTTGAGAGTTCTATTTCGTCTTTCAGCCATTTTCTTGAGGTGTTGATGTGGCTGCGAGCTGATGTAATAAACAATTTTCTCCATAATATTCAATGATTATATTGTGATAAATTCAGTTCCTTTATCAGATCTTATCTTGACAACTGTTACACCTTTCTCATTTTGGAGTCTCTTGAGACGTTCTGTGAGCTGTTGCTTGGTTTCACTTTTCTTTGACATGAAAATTACCCATGTATATCTTGGGTAATCATCCACCGCTACCAAAGTGTATCTTTCCACTAACGCTGATAGGTATGATTGGTCCGAATAAGTCCATGTGTAGAAGTTCTAGGACTCTTGAAGTTGAATGTTGAGATTTTGTCTTGAAACTGGCTATCACTTGCTTTCCTTTTTGGAAGGCATCAAATAAGCTATCCTTCTTGTAAGAAATCTCAGTTAATCCAATTACTAAATCCTTTTTGACCAGTGTGTTGATGTCATCAAGGTTAAGGTGACTCAGTTTCTTATGCCATAACCAGCTGATTTCTGATTTGGTATGCATAAGCAAAAATGTCTCTGAGACTGTTGTTGACCAATCCACAACATACATATTTTCTTTTCTTCTTCCAGCAAGAACTACTTGATAAGCTGATTCACTGACAACGATGCAAAACTCTTTATCAAATGTGACTCTGGATCCCTTGTCACAAAATTGACTTGTGCTGAGAAGATTGTAATGTAGTCCTTCCACATATTATACATTATTGATTGTAAGTCCATTTCTGATCAAGGTTCCATAGCCTTTTTTATATCCAGGTATGTCTTTACATCTAAAGTTGACTTTTCGTCCATCCTTGGCAACAAAATCAACTAGACAGTCTTGGCTCCTTGTCACGTGTCTTGAGCATCCACTGTCGAAGTACCATATTTCCTGCAAGACAATTTAAAAGGTTTTAGGTACCCAACTTTGTTTGGGCCCATATGGGTTAGTTGTAAGTACAACTCAGGGGATATTTCCATAAGGTCTTCTTTGGAAATTGTTGCACTTGTTTTCATATATATAAGCCACACTTCCATAGTATCTGTTTCTGGATTGTGCCTTATTTATATGATCTCTCAAGTCTTTTGGCTGAAATTGATTTCCATGCAGCTTTCTATTATTGAAAACTGAGTATAAACCATAATTCTGTCTGTACTGAGGTTTGTGCTGAATTCGGTACTGAGGCTTTTGCTGAGAACTGGGGTAAGTCTTCTGCAGAGTCTTGGACTGAAACTTATGATAAGTTTTCTGTCTTGAATGATTGTTCTTTTCAGTTTTAGTAATAGGTTCAGTAAAATTCCAATCATCATCAGTGGGAAATAATTTGCCTTTCCCCCTGACTGTGTGAATCTCTGAATGATTAACATTCTTGGATTTACTCCGACTGAAGCTTTTCTGGTTCTTGGCATGGTTGGCTCTTGTAGATCTTGCATTTGATCTACCTTCTGTGTTTCCCTGATATGCAGCTGATCTACCTTTAGATTTGGCCTTGTTATTGAGCGTAGATGACTTCTGAGAAAACTGATGCTGAGACTGAGTTGATTCACGTGGAACTGGTTTTACGGGTTCAGCATGCTTCTCAGTTTCAGGAAATTTCTCAGCTATGAACTTAATGCTAGTTTTGACATTAGGTTCAACAGCTTTGCTCGTTCCTTCCTTTGAAGTTTGCTGTGTATCAAATCCTAGGCCGGTTCTGTCTCCATATGGGTTTCCAGATTTGAATCCAGTAGCTGAACTTGACTGAGCAAAAGATTCAGTTGCTTCTGCAAATGCAGTAGGCTGATACTGATTCTTTCCTTTGTCAATTCTGGTCAGTTTCATCATGTTCAATTCAGCTTTCAATATTTCAACTTCTAGAATTTGAGCTTATTTTTCTGCTTTAACTAATATATAACCAGCTTGTACATGTTACCAGCTAATTCATCAATTCATCAAGAGTTTCTTCTAATTCTGGATTTCTCGGATAAGAGCCTACTATTGAAGAACAAGCATTCTGAATGGAAATTTGTGCTGAGGTATACTTAGAATTGGATTCACATACCTCATTTGAGTCCTCCATATGTACCTTCAAAGCTGTGTCATCTAAGAGTCTTTCAGTGCCAGCTTCAGAATCTGACTTATCACCAGCTAATAGAGCCCTTCTTCCGGTTCTTCTTGGATGAGTTCTCTTATCAGTCAGTTTTGGACATTCAGCTTTGTAATGTCCTGGATATTTATAGTTGAAGCAAAGATATTCATCATCTTTTCTTTTCTCAGGAGTCTTTTTGATACACTTCTGAGTGACTGGCTGTCCACTTTTCATTCTTCTGATTCTGTTCATCATGAGAGCCAATTGTTCTTCCATTTCATCTAATTGTTGAAGATTGCTAGAGGAAGTTTCTTGATTGTCATTGGTTTCTGCTCCAAGAGCTGTTGTTTTGGGTTCCTCTGGGGCTTTGATCACTGCTGCTGTGATTGTGAAATCCTCACTGAATTCATAAGCTTTCAGATCTGAGAAGATTTTAAATGAATCTTCTATTTGAAGTCTTCTTGACTCTACCATTGCTGTGACTTTCATTTTCCAGCACAAAAGTAAAGCTTTCAAGATCTGGTATTGATCTCTTTCTTGGTATATTCAATCATGAAAAGTGCTGGCTCATCCATTATTGCGTTGAATCTTGTTTCCATCTGTTCGATGTTTTCACCTGATTTCATCTTGAAATTCTCAAACCTCTGTTTGGCAACTGAGATCTTGTTTTCCTTGAGGGAATCGGTTCCTTCACACACTAGCTAAAGTTTCTCCTACATTTCTTTTGCAGTTGTTCTATCTTTGACTTTAAGGTACATGTTTCTGCCGACAGTTCTGAGGCAACATTGTTGAGATTATTTCTTTTTGATCATCCTTATTCCATTCTCTTTTGGGCTTGGGGACTCTGACTTGATCACTATTAACAGTTTGCATATGAGTGATTTGAATAGGTCCATCAGTAAGTACGTCCATCATCTCATCATGAGTGGCGGCAAAGAAAGCCTGCAAACGACGTATGTATTCATCAAAGCGGTCCATGTTACATATGAGCATCTGTCTGGCATACTAATTGTTATCCATAGTGTAAGTGAGTTTATGCAAGAATTGGAAACTGAAAACTGAGATTTTTCAAGAGAACAACTAGAGAGTATAATCAGAACATGTGAGTTTTTTAACAAGGACTTGTTAAATAACACTGCTCTGATACCAATTGTCGGTCCTTTGGAAAGGCTGACACAAGTTTAGAGGGGGTGAATAAACTTGTCACTTAAACTAGATTTTATGTCTGATTAAGTTCAATTTAAAACTTGTGTGGAGTTGAGCTGACTTAGCCGAGTATAAGTCAAACTGACTTATGCTGAAAATGAATCAATCGGCAGCGGATAAATTTTAGCCTTTATGCGGATCTTGTTGTTTCTAAGAAAAAGTTGATGAGTATGCAAAACTGAATTCGGGTGAATGTCAGTTTGTGAACTGTGAGTTGATGACAAGATCAAGTGATAATATAATACTTGATAACCATAAACCAATACTAGCAAGAGGACTAGGTCCATCGTAGTATAGCTATAGCAAATCAAGGTCGATCCCACAGGGAACCAATTGTGGGTCATTTATATACAAACAATTAATTATTCATGTGAAGGACACAAAGCGGTCTACGACCAACAAGAGACAAGAAAGATAAAGGAAACGACAAAAACAATGTAATTAACCACCCCAATTATTATGTTATCGTTTGGATCTAGAGATTCTATATAATTAAGCTAGACTCGACAACTATTAATCCGATTCGTATTTCTTTTATATTGGCTACGGGAGTCATCCCTTAAACTTGACTTAGTTCCGGGTAGGACACTAGATCACTATGCTACATTACGTGACTTCACCTTTTGGGTCTCCATCTCATATAACTTGCACGCTTACAATATTAGGGATGCCGATATTAACCATATTCCTCACCTAGGAAACATTCATGTGGTTAGGCGTACTTCCTCAGTGATCGCATCAGTCTCCGTCCCATTAAAACTAACTTTGTAGGTCATGTTAATCTATGATTTACGTATAACTAGATGAGCTCAATTCCCTAATACAGAACAGATCTAGATGTCGCTAAAAGTCACGGAAGATCAATTCATGAACCGGCCTAGGAGCCCTATATTGGTATTTTCTAATCATACGCTAATTAAATCAGACAAGAAACGTAGCCGTAGCCATACTTACTAAGATAAGAAATTCTTGGTGGACAATCACACCACAAAGACGTGGCTAGAGTGACGGGGTGAAAACCTAAATCTTAGCATTTCTACATACGTAACGGATAAAATAGAGATTCATAAAGCAAATATATAGATCTACTAAAAACACGATTGTTGATCATACCAAAGTCATCTATAGGTCACCGGATAACAGATCTGGGCGTGTGGATCCTTATAGATAAGGACTCCCCACAGCCTCATATCGTATCCTTAGATCTGCTTCGTTCGGGGAAGAACGAACAACCTCAAACGTTAAACAATAATTGGGGGGACTTAATTACAAAGAACAATGAAAAAATAAATACAAGAACTCACATAATTGCTGCTGAACTTGTATTAAAATTGCTCTGAGAAACTGAGAATTTGTGTTATGAAAAGTGATATTCAAGATGATACAATGAATAAGTATATATAGGCTGGAAAACCGACTTAGGATAAACTTCAGCCGACCTAATTTACGTTTCCTCAACCCTAATGGAGTCTAAAACACTTAAAGATAACTCCGAGCCGATCCGATGATTTCTCTCAACTCGCCCCCAACGAACCCTCACTTCGCTGCCAGCGAGTCCTCTCTGCTCTTATTGGCTCGCTGGCTTTTCTTGTTCCTTACTCCACTCTTCGTGCTATGTCAATCTTGATCTTTAATGCAATCCGATTCCGCTCCGATTTATCTTAAGATTTACTTCCTTCGTTGGTAGATATCCTCCGATTCACCGTAATCTATAAAATCAATAATTATCACACAGTAAATCATATTTTAATAATAAAAATAGATAAATACCAAATTATATTCTATAAATCACATAACATTAAATAAACATTATAAACATGTGATTTAATATAAAATATATATTATTAAGCTCAATTTAAGGACAACGTTGATGACTTTTATGGGTATAATTTGACCGTCATCAACTATCCCCCACTTAGACTTTGATCGTCCCGAACAAAGCATCGATAAGTCATTCCCCAAGAAAACATTTTCCATGGTCAAATCATACTTACACAAGAAACTCGAGTCAAGTCATACCATTCATGCTCATAAGGTATCCATTATTCACTACTCGCTATGAATCGAAGTGATGTGTGCATGTGCATTCAGTTTTATATAATCGTGGCAAGATTAAAGTTTATGCTAACTTCACAGTCTTAACCTACCAACATCAGGATTCCCACTTCTTAAGCCTCGCAATGGGTAAAGACATGGTGCAATAAGCAAGAGCGTTATCTAAAAGGTTTTTGGACTCGGAGACCGAGAAATACTCAAAGCCTCTTAAAAAGTTGAATTTCTTCGCATTTTCATAATTTCAAGCATTAACACCTCTCAAGAAAGAAACTTGCTTTAAAAGTAAAGTATGCATTGCAAGAATCCTCCTCTCACGGATTAGTCAATAGCATTGAATATTACCACAAGCTCGGGGCTACTTTGGTAATGTTACTACAAGCCCCGTGTTTAACGCATTGTTAAAACACAAATAATTCTCAAGCTTATTACTCGGATTAGACTAGAAGATAGGAATACATCAGCAGATAAATATCGACACTAAGTCTACATAACCAATCATCTACGCAATGTACACATAATTCTTCTTGTTATTATAATTAGTGCGGTAATAGTCGATTCAAAATTGAGTAATCGAATAATAAATAACTACTTGCAACAATCGGCATGAATATCCTTAAATTTACATTCACATAAGTATAAAATGATCACGTAATCATGCAACTTGGTTCCTTTCCTATCAATTCAATGTTTTAGAACTCACAATTCTAAGGGTACGAGATAATTAATTTGGCATTTTTCAATTTTCTTCAACTTTTCACCGTTTCATTCAATTTTAACACATATCACATCATAGCTAAGTCTCCTACCCCCCCACTTAAACATGGCATTGTCCCCAATGACAAATAAAATTAAGATATTAAGAAAAAGACTTAGCTCTGGAAACGGCTCTCAAGTAGATGCAGAATGTAGGAGTAATCCAACCACGTCGTGGAGAAGAAAACGAAAATCTGTTTAAGCAAACCAAACCGAAACTCCATGAAACCGTTAATAACATGTCAATGGAAGTTATAAAATAATGTGGTAGTAATTAGATATAAAATATCCAAAAACAAATTAAGCCACTTTATTGTATACAACCAATGACAAGGAAAACCAATGAGTTAAAACGACTCGTTCATACACGAATTCTAAAATGAATAAGAAGAAAGATATATATAGACTCAAAAAGAAAAATACTAAATATAAAGAAAAATAAACAATCAACAAAAGATTATAGTCTTCATCGATATCCTCCACCACAAAAATATTCTTAAAACCGTGTGGATAAGACAAAGATCAAAAACATTACCCCATGTGTGAAAACACGAGGTTTACTGGATTGATAAGGTATTTAATCCAGCGTAAAAGAGAAACTTGGTAAGGTATAACAGATTGAGTGTGACCTATTGGCTAAAGATTAAATCAGATACTTAGCGCAGAAGCTTCTCGCTTGGATTGGATATCAACAACTTAGGGAGATGTAGCTTCTCCTCGAAATTACTAATCACCCAATTTATCATGTGGAAGTTCTCAACGTCATCAACAAGGTCGGATCGGTGTGATATTTTAGAACAAAACTCATCATCTATATGTGCCGGGAAGGCGTAAAAGTGTGAAATTGAAATCTTCCGGTAGAAAGAGAAGTTGTATTTTGATCGAACCAAAAACTTTTAAAATCTAGCTAGGGTCAGAGCTACACTTACCCCAGCTAGGATCATGAAAACCAAAATGATAAAAGATAATCATTAAAACTTAGCAATATTTCTAATTCCGCAACACAAGGGTATTTTGTAAACAAAATGGAGGTTGAGAGTATGATGGGTTTAGAAAAAGATATATAAGGATGGTAAGAAAAGATAAAGGGTGGGTAAGAAATTGTGTTTTGGGTGGGTATTGTTTAAGGGATTGGGTAGGGTGGGAGAGTGAAATAGATGGAAAGAAAGAGAGGGGATGAAAGAATGGTTAGAAATGTGAATTGTGAGGCAGATTGGTGAGAGAATAGAAAAGGTTGAAGGGTTAAAAGGTATAAAGGAAAGGATAAGGGTAGTTGCAGAACGAATTGCACACAACTTTGGATTTTCACTCGGATCGCCATTCTAAAAAGTTTTGGAAGTTGACCAAAATTGTTCTTGTTTACACCAATCATTCTCTGTTACATTTTCAATAATTCTCAAGCTCTCTTAATGCTTCCATCTTAAGGTTGATTGCTAAATTTCCTTTTCTTTAGCAATTTCTCGACTCTCCTACGGAACTCTACTTCACGTGGCCTATATTGAGTAAAAAAGTTTTGCACATCCTTAGCCTAATGGCCATCGGAACACGGCAAATAAAAAACCTCAACACATGTCACGTTACTCTTATTTGACTCAAAGAAAACAAAACCTAAAAAACTAAAAAGAAATCCTAAGGGTTTTAAAGAAGTAGTTCTGAGTTTAAAGTCCTCAGCTCGACTTTCCAAAAAGTATCCTTGTCAGTTATCCTTCTTGGATCGCCAGATGTTGACCCCTTGAGCACTATATGAGGTGGGCTCGTCGCTTTTGCGGATTAATACCCTTCCCTTGGTTGTGAGACCTAGGAAACGACATCTATCCATACCATTTATACAAAGCTCTTACCTCGGCTCTCGTTTTAGGAACTAGTGAATTCTAAGAAGATTTAGTCCTAGGGACCCATTTTAATCATATCCTCTATAATGATGCTTCATTATGCTCTCTCAAAACTCAACGTCTTCTTTAGATTGCGAATTCTTAAAACTACACAAATTGTTGCTCCCATGGCCAGTAGAAGCAATCTCATGCATAGGACAATGAGATTTTAACAGAACTATGAGGAACTCTTTATTCACTGCTTCCTTCAACTACTACATGTTTCCTTACACCCTCTAGATGAGACAGATTTGGGGCAGAACCTTCCACACTAATAAAATTAATCTTACAAACCAACTCCGGGCTAAGATTCATACTCAGGTTCATGTATAGGCTAACTTATGTTCAAAAAACCAAAAGATAGTAAAACATATGCAAAAAAAGGTAGTACCTTGCATTCAATATTATACAACGAAGAATTTAAGCCTTCAATTTTTTTTTTCTTTCCTTTTTTTTCGGAGCCATCTTGGTGCTTTAAGGGTATTGCTTCCATTTCTTTTCCCATCGTAGATTCGTAGCTCCACATGTTGCTGGGTTATTTTCTCAGCGCCCGCGAAAAATTACTGACTCGGATTATTGTTTCCCTGGTTTCTACAAACAGAAGAAAAACAAAAAACAAACAGACCGTAGACTGACGTTAACATGGTTTCCCATGCTGCTATCAGACCTATGGATTAAACATACGGTGATAAACAGGCACGCGAAGTCCCAGAAAACAGGACCAGGCTCGCTGGCAACGATAGGCAGTCTCGCTGGGAGCGAAACCAGTTGTTCCACATTCTGGAATTTTTACACAGGGCAGACAACCAGAAGGACTCAAAAACGTAAAAACTGACTCTAAAATGGAAAACTTAACATGAATAAAAAATTATTTATATATAAAATTGACCGTTGGTTCCCCGGCAACGGTGCCAAAAACTTGATGACAAGATCAAGTGATAATAAAATACTTGATCACCATAAACCAATACTAGCAAGAGGACTAGGTTCATCGTAGTATAGCTATAGCGAATCAAGGTCGATCCCACAGGGAACCAATTGTGGGTCATTTATATACAAAAAATTAATTATTCATGTCAAGGACACAACGCGGTCTACGACCAACAAGAGAAAAGAAAGATAAATGACACGACACAAACAACGTAATTAACCACCCCAATTATTATGTTATCATTTGGATCTAGAGATTCTATATAATTAAGCTAGACTCGACAACTATTAATCCGATTCGTATTTCTTTTATATTGGCTACGGGAGTCATCCCCTAAACTAGATCTAGTTCCGGGTAGGCCATCTAGATCACTATGCTACATTACGTGACTTCGCCTTTTAGGCCTCCATCTCATATAACTTGCATGCTTACAAAACTAGGGATGCCGATATTAACCGTATTCCTCACCTAGGCAACATTCCTGTGGTTAGGCGTACTTCCTAAGCGATCGCATCAGTCTCTGTCCCATTAACAATTACCTGCACGGTCTCATGTTAATCTACGATTTACGTATAACTAGATGAGCTCAATTCCCTAATACAGAACATATCTAGATCTCGCTGAAAGTCCCGGAAGATCAATTCATGAGCCGACCTAGGAGCCCTATATTGGTATTTTCTAATCATACGCTAATTAAAACAGACGAGCAACGTAGCCGTAGCCATACCTACTAAGATAAGAAATTCTAGTGGACAATCACACCATAAAGACGTGGCTAGATTGACGCGGCGAAAACCTAAATCTTAGCGTTTCTATATACGTAACGGATAAAATAGAGATTCATAAAGCAATTATATAGATCTACTAAAAACACGGTTGTCGATCATACCAAAGTCATCTATAGATCACCGGATAACAGATCTGGGCGTGTGGATCCTTATAGACAAGGAATCCCCACTGCCTCATATCGTATCCTTAGATCTACATCGTTCGGTGAAGAACGAACAACCTCAAACGATAAACAATAATTGGGGGGACTTAATTACAAAGAACAAAGAACAAATAAATACAAGAACTCACATAATTGCTGCTGAACTTGTATTAAAACTACTCTGAGAAACTGAGAATTTGTGTTATGAAAAGTGATATTCAAGATGATACAATGAAATAAGTATATATAGTCTGGAAAACCGACTTAGGATAAACTCCAGCCGACCTAATTTACGTTTCCTAAACCCTAATGGAGTCTAAAACGCATCGAGATAACTCCGAGCCGATCCTCAGTCTGCCTCTCAACTCGCTCCTAGTGAATCATGGGGTCGCTGCCAGCAAGCTCACTGCCTTTTGAGTGGCTCGGTGGCTTTTCTTG
This sequence comes from Gentiana dahurica var. dahurica, assembly GCA_024500145.1. NCBI lineage: Eukaryota > Viridiplantae > Streptophyta > Magnoliopsida > Gentianales > Gentianaceae > Gentiana > Gentiana dahurica. The sequence continues at coordinate 86,050,178 of CM044899.1, read as the reverse complement.
TTCCTTACTCCACGCTTCGTGCTATGCCAATCTTGATCTTTTAATGAATCCGATTCCGCTCCGATTTATCTTGAGATTTACTTCCTTCGTTGGTAGATATGCTCCGATTCACCGTAATCTATAAAATCAATAATTATCACACAGTAAATCATATTTTAATAATAAAAATAGATAAATACCAAATTATATTCTATAAATCACATAACATTAAATAAACATTATAAACATGTGATTTAATATAAAATATATATTATTAAGCTCGATTAAGGACAACGTTGATGACTTTTATGGGTATAATTTGACCATCATCATGAGTGAATAGCTATCAGTTTGTTCAGTTATGCTGTATGAAAAACTTATATGAAAAAAATCACAAATACTGATAAGAAAGTAAATGCGTAAAATAAGTAAGGCAAGAATTATAGTGGTTCCAGGTGGTATAATCCTGACTGTCCACTCTTCCCCTGTGATGTTGGATGAAAATTCCATAAGAACATTTTGAGGTAGCCGGTTACAAAAAGTCCTAATCGATAGTCATTGACTAATCCCTAGCTTCACTATCTAAATAACTGTAGAACAGGTAGGATTGCTGCTTTGCAACTGCTTGAAACACTAGTCCTTAGAGGGTTGTATTGCCTCTTCTCCAGCTCCACCACAAACACAGTCTACCCGACTCCTGTGACAACAACTGTCCTTGGCAAATCATAAATCGGATTGCTTCACAGTCTAAACCTTTGATAAAAATCAAAGTTGGGTTGAGAATCAATAAATTGATTCTTGCTTGTGGTTCTTCTAAGTGTTGGACTCTTGATTGAGTCTTTATAGCTTGAACACTTGAAGAATTCTGGATATGATCTTGTAGAGCGCAAATAATGATAGCAATTCAGATGAACATGACTTGGGCACAATAACGCTTGTATTCTCGTGTTGTTGTGTTTTTTATCCTTGATGCCAAGTCCTCTATTTATAGTGTGAGGTCCACCGTTCATCTTGCTTGAATTTTGAATTGTATCAACGTCTATATTTTTATATGTCAGATGTCAGTGACCTTTCTGACATGTCAGTCTTCATCCAATAACATTCCTTGAATAGTAACGTTCAAATGTAAATTTAGTTCTTTGGATGACTGACTTGATAACTGAGTATCTTGATCAGTTTTAATCTGAGTATGTCAGTTATCAGTTTGTCAACTGACTTAGAGCATTAACTGAGTTTTTACTCTTCTTCAAAACCTAGTACTCTATTCATCTGATTTCTTTGATTTAATCAGAGTACACCATATCACTAAATATATCATCTAAGATATCATTGTCCTTATGATTCTTAGGTTTTCATACAAGATCCATAAAGTCAGTTCAGGCCATCACAGACTTACCTGAAATCTAACTTTACAGTCTCGGCTTTAATCTTCATAACTGAGTTTGAACCCTCAGTTCTTCATTCTTGGGAAACTGAGTCTGCGTCCCTCAATTCTTCATATACTGAGTTTGTTCCCTCAGCCTTCATCTTTTTAGATAAGTCAACAGAGTCTGTGTCCCTCAGCGAACTTACATTCTTCAGTTCTGAGTGAATCCCAATTCTAGGTTCTGAGTGATATTTTCAGTTTACGTCACTTTCCAGTTTTCTAGATGATTTCCAGTTCTCAGTTTTACGACACTCTAACTATTACAGTGCTTGTCTGATATAACCTATACAATTATCAGACTCTAATAAATCCTATACATTTATTTCTAGACATCTTTTAGCTTTTCAGTATAACAGTTAGCTTCAGCATTTCATCAATGTGGTGTAAACAAACAAATAAATAAATAAGATGAATCATCATCAAAACTCAAATTTTATTTCTAACAAGAGATGTACGTATCGTCCACCCGGCAGGCTTTGCCTAGGCAATTTCCTAGTTCTATAAGCACATCATCATCGAAATACTTAACCGGCACACTTGGAAAACGAACCCAAACTGTAGTTGTGTGAATATCTTCCTTAGCAGGATAAAATGAATGACATCATTTACATACGGTAATACAGGGGTTCTGGATTAACCAAGGTCTGTTTTGAAGAACTCTATCGTAATCTTCCTTGGCACAAAACTGCACCAATTAATAATCTTCTTCCAAATTAGTGATTTCAATGTTGTTTCCAAGACACCAAATTTCATTTAATCGTACATGAAGGTTCGAAAGCTAACTCTACTACCCAACACCTTAATAATAAATGCCCAATGCCAAGGCCTCCACAATTGCCTCGGCTTATCCATAGGGACCTCAACCTTCTTCTGATTTGGAGGGAGCACTTCTGCGTGGGTATGTGAGTAGTGAAGAAAGTACTTCACAAACTGTACCAATTTATCCTCTGCTTCATCCTCTCCTTGATACTAGTCGTCCCCTATTTGTATGTTCTAAACAACATCGACGCCGCTCCTTTGTCTCCAAGCTGACTCAGCCGGTGTTTGCTGTTGTGGAATTTCTTCATCAATTGCATGACGTTTGGGGTTCTGGACACTACGCTGCAGCAGATCCTGTTCTTCGATGGAAGTCTGGGTCGAGCAGTCTTCCGCCATTTGGATATAGGGAGATACCGGCAGTCTGCGAAGGAGATCGCTGCTACGGGAAGATTGGCTAGGGTTCCGCGTGGAAGGGGATGGGTCGCCTGATCCGGGTTTTCTTAGCAATTCGTTACATCTCTTCAAATTTTGTATTCTATCAATATTGTTTTAATTTGAATCATTTACAATTAATTTTAATTAATAAAACACTGGCATGTACATAAGAACAAAAAAAGGAGTTGGGGAGAAAAACAAAGACATTTCATCAATTAAGGAGAAGGACAAATTTTCAAAACTTTTGCATAAATGACAAAACTATTTTTTTATTTTTAAATTCAGGTGCATCTTTTTCCTTGAAAAAAAAAAGCCAACTCATTTTCTCTCCCATCCATCTTTCAATCTAAAACTCCAAATTTGAAAATTCTTTCATCAAATTTTTTATTTTTTCATGTTTTTTATTTTGAGACCACATTCACCATATTCTGACGCGATTTCAGAAAATCCGCTGTCGAAATTCACTATCGCGTTTGGAGATCTAGATCAAAAGATATTAGGGTCTGAAACCGAGAAAAAAGAGGGAAAAAATGGTGGAAGCAGTGTCCTGATCCTAATCAGCGGCGTATCTAAATTTTTTTTTTTTTTTTTTTTTTGGCTTTTAGCTATAAAAATTATAAAAGTTGTCATTCACCATATAAAAAAATATGCGACTGTCTTGTTACTTAAAAATATTCATAACTGTGTCATTATCCCTAATTCTCTTAAAAAAAAACCTTTACGAAACTAGTGATCAATTTTCAAAAATTAAACACTCGGTCAATAACCCTAAATTCAATTTCGATTTTCTGTATTCAATTTTAATTTCGATTTTAATCTTCATAATTATTAACAGGTGCAGGCAGGACTTACCAAGACAAAAAGTTGCGTATATAATTCACTAAATTGATTGACGGCACGTAAAAAATGTCAAAGTCACGTTAAATTTCAACTTTGAGTTTACTTGAAATGGAGTTATCACACTTACATATTCTAATTACAAAAAAGTTTACAATTACTCATATTTGTCACGTCCATTATTGACCTGTTCGGCTGTTCATCATATATATCCTCTTTCGTCAAAACAAATAAATATTCCTCCTCACAATTTGCAATGGCAGGTGGCAACTACGACCTAATCAAATATGGCGGCTTGGACCCAAATTATGATCACACTATATAAGAAATATGAGTATTTCGGGGACATAATTTCTTGTGCTCACATGACACCTACTCGACAGGGATTCTTTCAAGTGGCATATCCGGATACGGATACACTACTCAAAGACCCTATACTTCAAAATTTGAAAAAAAAAAAACCATTTCTAGTAGGGTATTTTTTGATAGCACATTCTCTTCATTATATGTGGTATATCACACACATTCTCTCCCTTATTAACAAGGGGCGTACTCGCCATAATTTGTCTTAGACTCGTGCCTACCAGAGGTGTAATACCCCGTATTCTTTTAAGGGTATTTTAGTCTTTGATCAGGACAAAATGTATATTTTTTAATTAATTTGTAATTTGATGGGTGATTTTTTAAACTATTATTATTATTATTATTATTATTATTAGAAATAAAGGATAACAAATGAAATCTTTTTGATACATTTTAATGACATATTAATATATAATTTTGGTGGGGGTTACCTTTATAAATAAATAAGTATTAGGACCCTTTGGATGACTCAATACATATATACATATATAAGACGTCTAATAAAGGTTGCTGAAAGATCGGAGAGGATAGGGAGGAGACGTGAATGCAAAACGAGAGAGAGAGAGAGAGTAAGAGAGAGAGAGAGAGAGAGAGTGTGTGTGTGTGTGTGTGTATGTTTGAACACAACAGAAAATCAAAATGATTGAGAGAAAATGAAAGAAGAGAAGAAGATTCTTGTCTCCGGGATTTGGGGGATCTAAATATTGTGTACCAGAAGGACTTCGTGTTGTGACGATTCGATCGCAAATTAACAGCTTGGATTCGAGGTAATTTAGAAGGATTGTATTAATAGGCTTTTTGTTTATATTATTTATTTTCATGATTTTATTGTGTTTTAACGGAATTAAGTTTAGACAACATATTTCAAGATTTTAAATACACGGGCGTATGTTTAAAAAAGATAGAGTTTCTACTTTCATATGGTAAGAAATAAAAAACAATGATAAATCTCAATATTTTAGTTTCATTATAAAATTTATGTTAGCTAGCTTATAAGTTTTCTATAACCTACGAAATTAAAACATTTTCGGTCAATAAGTTAGAATTTGAAAAATAGACATTATTTCATGGTTTATAGCAATGATACTGTCTCATAAAATGTTATTTGCTAACCTGTGCTATAATTACAAGTTCAGTTTTTCCTAATGATTTATTGAGATGTAATCTCCAACATAATTTAGCTTTCATGGTACCTTATTTAAAATTTATTAGAAAATTTGTATGTTTAAGACTTTAGTTTCAGAAATAGCTATCCATGAAATTATTGGAGTTAGGAATAATCAGTTAACAGTGAACTAAGAGATTGTGATGGTTCATGGTCAAGTATTAGATTAAGCAGAGTAGTGAATCTTCGAGGGTCTCCGGCACTGGTTTCCCTGCTCACGGGCTATAATAGTGAGAAAAGACCTGAGTTGGTCAATTTCCCCGTTCATGGGCAATAATATTGAACATCCGGTCTACAATATGTATGTTAGTATTGTTAGTAAAATCATCCGCAACGGAAGCGATTTAAGGATCTAGATCTATAAAATACACGTAATAAAATAACTAGATCTATATCTACAAGGGTTTGTAGATCATATCTCTTGGATCTCAAAATCCAAGTTGAAGAACCGCAATAGAAAGAACGAACGAAGGTGTGAAGAGCACCACGATCTTCCGTACGTGTGATCCAAGCAACTCCCGGTGGAAGGAAATCCTCGTCTCGAATCCTTCCGATATGCTACCCGGAAAATCTCCAAGATTCTTCCCTTAACTCCCCTTGGCCGAAAATTTTCACCTTCTCCTCTCTAAGAGGTGTAGGTCGAAATATTGTAGTGTGTTGTAAGGCTTAGGAGAACTCTCTTTATATAGGAGAGTAAAACTTAACCTCCAAGGATTTAATAATTAGTACAAAATCAATTATAATAATCCCATTAAATAAAAGATAATTCCATAATATTCTAGAACAAATCTAGAATAATATTTATCTTTATTTCTTTCCATAAATATTTATCCAATAAATATTTTATGCACATGTCTTAAAACAATTTCTTGTTTCCTAAAACATAAGCATGGGGCGAAAATTACATAAGCTTGTGACCTAGTCACAATTTTCGACTAACACACATTTTGGGCCAAGATTATGAAAAATGCCTTTTTCATATATTTAATTATTTAGCCCAACTAATTTAATAGTCCACTAAACAATTAATTCACATATCGTTTTAATAAAGTCCAACAAGAACTAAATTAATATTATTAGGATTCGACGTCCGAGAATAGCTATGCTATATAGGAGGCACGTCGGGGACCATGGATTAATAATCAGCGGCTCCGATAAATCAAATAAATAATTATCTTACGAACAGAATAATTATATTCGATAAATCAATCACAGGAATATGCCACCATAATCCCGTGACTGCACTCCTCCGATTATGAGATTATATTTATCTCCTCACGAGAATGATAATAAGCGTCCATTGATATAATCATTACATATGGATTAATCCTCCATAGACTGTTCATTCTAAATCGGGAAGTTACCGTTAACCCTTTCTAGAACCTCTTATCCTTATTTACCATTAACCCCTAGTGATCAATTAATTCATACAACTCACTGGTAGCTAATCGGTGTAATATGAACTCCATGGATCGATCGGTTTCTAGGATTAACAAATAAGGGAACTGTCTATCTACTTCCGTAAATGGAAGGAATGGATTCCGTATCTGTGATAACACGGACTACTCACTCAATCCAGTACAATGCCAAGATGGGGTAATTCGGACCACAGACTCGGTGTAATCCTTAACCGTCAAGTCAAACCTCATACTGATTCAAGCAGTTGACTGTGATCACCTCAGGATTAAGATATATCCATAAATATGATCATCCATTGATTCGATAAGAATTCTCGATTACGGAATTATATCGTGAACTCTAATCGAATCGGTCCAGCCCTATATGATATATCTATCATATATAAATGCCCCACTAGGTTCTCTTAACCGAAAGTCCGGATAAGACAATCACACCTATTGTGTTCTGGGCGCATTAATAGCACGTTAAAGGAGAGACCCGATACTCTCGATTAACTTCACTACGGGCTAATTGTATTTTATGTACATCTTCACTAACTCAATCCTCCCGTGTATATACCATACACTGAGTTAAGTGATTACATAAACGATATACTTTAGGGTTTTCTGTAGTGTAATTACTATTGTCACATCGGTGAATATGAGAATAATAAATATGAATAACAATATCATTTCATTTATTAAATAAAACAATTACAAATTGTCTTTCGGGCATCACACCTAACAATCTCCCACTTGCACGAAAGCATGTGATTTAATTGTTTTAGAGCACACCCTATTATTTAAAATACAACAAACTACATCTCCCACTTGCTCTAAAGCAATGGAGACTCATCCCGTATTCTAGTACCCACTAAGCATATCATAACCATTTCAGATTCCAAAGTACACTCCGAATATGCCGTCGTAGGATAGGTCAGTGACTCGGGGAGCACCTACATCTAAATGTCATGGGTCTTAATGATTAGTCGGGTTGTCGGCTCGAGACGATCCGTAGAATCGAAACGTTACCGGTCCATCTAATCATGTGGTACTTTCCCAATATGCTTTTGACCTCTTAGTGAATTCGAAAATCCTTATAAGCTACCCTTTCATTGTGTGCACAATGATGTGGTATCGGCTTCCATATCTAGAATCACTCCAGATATGAAAAGGAAATCCTTAAGCTATATCGCCTCTTTAGCTACTACAAAAGTCGCTAATCACCCAACTAGTTAAAGTCGAGTTGGCGTTGCTGGATTTCTCCAGGAAATAGCTTCAACACAAGAGTAAACACTGAGCCCGAGATCGACTTAACGATCATCCTCAATCTGACTTAAAGTCAAAATCAGTGTATCACACATATCCAAGTTCACACATGAATATGTCCTCATATTATTCCTCGTTCTCTTCAAGATACTAAAGGACATACTAAACTTGCTTTGGTAACCGCCGAATCTAAGATTCGATCAAAGTTGACGTTCAATAACCTGACCATCTCTTACTAGAAAGAGAATCTATCCCATTTCTCTTGATCCGAAGATTTAGAGAGTCATTCACGAGGCATAGGGTAGAACTTCCTCGTTGAATGTTGCATACACAGATGCATCATCTTAGCCAATAAGATGGATGGGAAACCAGTGACTGATTCTAAAGAATTCGACCGAGTCAAACTCTTTAGGATGTTGTCCAAATCTCTATTATAGAGAATTGTGGCATTGTCAGATTTTGACTTTAGATAACACACCCATGTTGATTCCAACTGGTGCAGTGTTATCCTTCACAAACACTAATATATGTATATATTCACTACTGTACTAAATTTGATATCCAGTCTACAAAAGACTTATCAATATTCCGGTCAAATCCACATATTGTAGAAATATATGACTTCCAATGACCAAGAGGTTTGCTTTTTATCCACAAAGGACATAAGCCTTGACAGTCATCCTGTCATAAGTTCATAAGGCAATACCCTTTTGTTCCGAATGAATCCAGACTCCGTTTGTTTGGCAAGAAAGTCTCGGGGAATCACCCCTATTTTCTGCTTTTGAACAAAATCATGCAATACCGAACTCATTCTACTCTTTTCCGTGTAGATCCAATTACTCCCACTGGGCCTGAGACGCTCAGGTGGTTCTACAAGAGCATGAACAGAATTGGAGTACTGAACTCCATTCATAGGGTTATGGCTATTAAACCAACCTCTATTATCAGAATCCTATACTGCTCACAAAAGAGCCATAGGTCATCACTCGATCCTCGGACTACAAAGTCCGCAGAAACCCGTAATGGGTAATGGACAAACCATACTCCCAATACTTACTGGATCGAAATTCTGATCTAGTTTAGTAGTAATTAGTGTTATCACCAACAATTGATGTTGGATGTGGTCTGATTTTAATCAGTTAGTAACTACCTTGAGTAAACGTACTTCAAGGTTCAAGGTTTTTCTGATCATGGATTCTATTAGAAAGGATGCAACAGTATAACTGTCCCTTCCCAATTTCAAGAATCCTATATCTAACCTTTATACTCAATAGGTTAAAAGATATATCACGAATGGTCATTGACCGAACGTATGCGTGAAATTCCCAGTCTTACCTTCAAGCAACGTGTGCTAAATGCTTATATTTATGGAAGTGGGGTGAACCGAATCCACACTTTATCCGTAAATTCCAAAGCATATTCTAGGTAGACTTCTCGGTCTTACATTTCAATGTAAACCGTTATTTCGCTTCCAATATCTTTATTGAGTTAAGCAGTATATTGTAGCACATCTAAAACATATATAAGGCAATTTAACGGTTTCTCACTTAGTGAAAGTATTTCACTCTGAGGCAGGCAGAGCATCAGTCCCTAGGACTATGTGAAGGCCCATTTCTGAGTATAGAATACTCTATCTCTGTTGAAAACAGAGAAACCTCAAAATATTTTGGATAAACTTACCGGAGTGTTTGAATAGTTATCGGACAATAAGTCACTACTCGGAAGCTCCTACTAGCTCGTCTCTTTCATCAGACCCCGAAGGTCGTCATGAACAAGCTATGTTACTTCTTTATATCCATTATCCTTTCCCGATTGAAAGGAAACTTAGTCATTGAACCTTTGAGACAATATAACCAGACTGGGAGAAAGGAATCACCCTGAGCCAGTCTTCAAGTCTTGTCTTTTAGGGACTATGCACTAACTATGGAATATGAAGAAGCGTTTATCTAAATATAGAAACCAATTGCTTTTAATAGTTCTTAAGATGTGTTTTATATACATATTCCAGCAGTTTTAAGTGGTTTTGACTTTATCAAACAAAAGTCCGAGTCTTGGATTAGTACTACAAATGGTATATTCACTTTCTATACGACAAACAAATTATCGAATAGAATGTAAATCCATTCGTTCCAACGAATCTTAAACAGAAAATAAATTTTCCGCGATATCCAAGGATTGAATCCGAGATTCATTTCCTTATATCACTCCCACTTTTCTAGCTAAAATTAACCGCCCGTTGTTTACTCCTTTAATCGTTAAATGTACTGCTACCTTGTTCTTCCAAAGAACTTAGCTCGAGAAAATCACCAAGGATTCATAGGTTGGTGATCCAAAATCACTGTCCTTATCCTATGATTTTCGGTTAATTAATTTTTCGGTTCAGCCTTAAAGTTTTCTCGGTTTAGATGACTAACACTTTTAGACATATTCTCCCATTCTTGACTTTCCGTGAATGGAAACAGTCTTGAACCAGCGGTTCGTTTGAGTAGACACTACTCTTGAACCGTGGGATGTCTATTTCGAGTGTTACTCGTTGGGACTTCTCGGATTTTCTAATATACCAGAAAAAACAACCAATCATAACATTAAAGCTCCCACTAGTTTATCGGTTCCAAATACCGTCTAACGAGCAATGCTTTATGATTTTCCAATTTTTTCGATTAGAAAATCGTTCGTACATAGTTCCAATGTTTCCAGAAAAACAATAAATCATAGAACTCCCACTAGTTCATCGATTCCAAATATCGTCCAACTAGCGACATTCCATGACTTTCCGGTTTTTCAATTAGAACGGCTACGTGTGTAGTCGGTTACACTTTTCTAATGTTCTAGAAAACAACAAATCATAAAGCTCCCACTAGTTCATCGATTCCAAATATCGTCCAACTAGTAACACTTCATGATTTTCCGATTTTTCAATTAGAAAATTACTCGTGTAATTACTACACACTCAAAATTCACTAGAAGAATTTCAAAGTCCGAAATCACCTTTGATCAAACTAAGTTTGTCTTCCGTTTGACATGAATGACACTAGTGACATACCTATATGTCACTCTGGTTTTTAAAAGGCTTAAGAGAAAATATCTCTTTCGAAAAATAATTGCATTATCGATTAACTAGTTCAACGTCCTAGTTACTTTCCACTTTTTAATGAAGTCAATACTAGTCAATTATAAATTTTAAGCAATTTAGTAAGGGATATAATGCTGTAAATAAAATGACATAAATTAATTCAAGTTTAACACTACTATATTTTATTTTAGGAATTGTAAACTAAAATTAAGTCTACTCTACCATTCCAAGGTTTTAACCTCGCATCTCGGTGCCGTCGTAGGGTAGGTCAAAGAGATGACGGTTAAATCGAGACAATCTCATCAATGAATAACTTGTGAGAATCAAACATCCCACGAGAATCGAACATCCCTTTATTCATTGACTACCTTCCCTTTTTAGCCTAGATATTATCAAAAATATCCTTTATGAGTGTGACCTACTATATCGGATCTCTTAGGTACGCCCCGAGTGTGCCGTCGTAGGATAGGTCGGTGACCCGACGAGTACCCGGAAATCCTATCCTTTCGGAGACCAAGCCATGAATGTTGATAGGGGTGAACACCATCCGTAGGGGGACGAAATCAAAGTGCCGCGAGGTGTCACCCTTCTCTCACTTACTTGTATCTATAGTAGAGGCCGTGGGGTTGGCTGTCGCCTCCCCCGCTCCCACTCAATATTTTGGAAGTGGTGGTGGGTTAACTAACCACGTCTTTTGATGTTAACATAAAAGCACATCAAATCAAGGATTCCGAATGGTGTCGGTAACGTAGGCAAGCCTACCCGTCCTATTCGTTGGAACATATGTGACAGTCGGACGAAATCGGGTCAAGACAGCCCCATTGAGATAAGAAGGAATCACCCCTCCATTCTCCGGTGTAGCTTAGTCTTGCCGGACCCCCGTGCATACATCACACTAGGAGGGTAAGTCGGTCGAGCCTAGCTCAGTTGACCACCCAACCTATAAGCGAACCATTTTTATCCAAGATTTATTGTTCTTTTACCATCATTCAATCTCGTAGCCACTACGAATCGAAAACGTGATCTCGTTTGGGCTTTAAGGCGGTTCACCGAGAACACACACCGAAAGGCTTAACGATTTCATAACCCGTCCTCGGATCTTTAATTAGTTACTAAATTAATTAATTACCACGTATTAATTAAATTTCAACTAATTACACGAGTTTGTATACATGCCTATTTTAATTACCAAAATTAAAATTCTACATGTATGCATGGAGTGGATTTATGATATGATGCATGTCATGGCAATTCCGATTTTATGTCTATTTTATGATCAAACACATAAAAAATAAATTGCGGAAAATTTAAACACCGAGATGGATCGTTGGTACCCCCGACTAACATATTTTCTAAGGAAAAGTAAAAAAATTAATCTAAGTCTTCAAATCTCGATCTTGAAAACTTCCGGATCTTCAAAACTTCGATCTCTACACGAACCACGAACGATGAGGGAGGAGACCGTAATATACCAATATATTATAAAATATATCTATATTATCAAATTGTTTTATATAAAAAAAACTTTTTTTTTATTTTAAACAGGTCTCGGCAATTATCTTATCAAAAAATTAGGATTTTTTTTTTTTTTTTTGCTACAGAATTAGGCCTTGCGGCCAAAGTCACAAAAAAAAATTAGGTTTGCAAAAAAATTTGCTGCCGCATAAAAAAAATTGCCGCCGTTGAATTAAAAAAAATATTAAACAAATCGGCATACTCCCGTTTTACCTTCTTGATGATATTTAAACACCATGATCTTCGTCGTCTCGAACCCGGAACCAAAAAAAAATAAAAAATAAAAACACAAAAGGTACTACCTTTTACAATTTTTCGTATGACATAAAATAAATTACACATCATATGCTCAATTGATGCTAATCTAAAGAGCTACAAAATAGATCTACGGGTAAACAGTACCAACCCCAATCCATCTTTTCAACCAAGACATTCATAAAAAAAACAAGCATGTGCGTCGGCCCTTTTTTTTAAAAAAAAATTGGGACATAAATCTACATGTTTTACCACTCCTAGATCTAATATTTTATACGTATAAATATATATCACCTTGGCGACTGATACCACTATTAGTAAAATCATCCGCAACGGAAGCGATTTAAGGATCTAGATCTATAAAATACACGTAATAAAATAACTAGATCTATATCTACAAGGGGGTTGTAGATCATACCTCTTGGATCTCAAAATCCAAGTTGAAGAACCGCAATATAAAGAACGAACGAATGTGTGAAGAGCACCACGATCTTCCGTACGTGTGATCCAAGCAACTCCCGGTGGAAGGAAATCCTCGTCTCGAATCCTTCCGATATGCTACCCGGAAAATCTCCAAGATTCTCCCCTTAACTCCCCTTGGCCGAAAATTTTCACCTTCTCCTCTCTAAGAGGTGTAGGTCGAAATATTGTAGTGTCTTGTAAGGCTTAGGAGAACTCTCTTTATATAGGAGAGTAAAACTTAACCTCCAAAGATTTAATAATTAATACAAAATCAATTATAATAATCCCATTAAATAAAAGATAATTCCATAATATTCTAGAACAAATCTAGAATAATATTTATCTTTATTTATTTCCATAAATATTTATCCAATAAATATTTTATGCACATGTCTTAAAACAATTTCTTGTTTCCTAAAACATAAGCATGGGGAGAAAATTACATAAGCTTGTGACCTAGTCACAATTTTCGACTAACACACATTTTGGGCCAAGATTATGAAAAATGCCTTTTTCATATATTTAATTATTTAGCCCAACTAATTTAATAGTCCACTAAACAATTAATTCACATATCGTTTTAATAAAGTCCAACAAGAACTAAATTAATATTATTAGGATTCGACGTCCGAGAATAGCTATGCGATATATGAGGCACGTCGGGGACCATGGACTAATAATCAGCGGCTCCGATAAATCAAATAAATAATTATCTTACGAACAGAATAATTATATTCGATAAATCAATCACAGGAATATGCCACCATAATCCCGTGACTGCGCTCCTCCGATTATGAGATTATATTTATCTCCTCACGAGAATGATAATAAGTGTCCATTGATATAATCATTACATATGGATTAATCCTCCATAGACTGTTCATTCTAAATCGGAAGTTATCGTTAACCCTTTCTAGAACCTCTTATCCTTATTTACCATTAACCCCTAGTGATCAATTAATTCATACAACTCACTGGTAGCTAATCGGTGTAATATGAACTCCATGGATCGATCGGTTTCTAGGATTAACAAATAAGGGAACTCTCTATCTACTTCCGTAAAGGAAGGAATGGATTCCGTATCTGTGATAACACAGACTACTCACTCAATCCAGTACAATGCCAAGATGGGGTAATTCGGACCATAGACAAAGTGTAATCCTTAACCGTCAAGTCAAACCTCATATTGATTCAAGCAGTTGACTGTGATCACCTCAGGATTAAGATATATCCATAAATATGATCATCCATTGATTCGATAAGAATTCTCGATTACGGAATTATATCGTGAACTCTAATCGAATCGTTCCAGCCCTATATGATATATCTATCATATATAAATGCCCCACTAGGTTCTCTTAACCGAAAGTCCGGATAAGACAATCACACCTATTGTGTTTTGGGCGCATTAATAGCACGTTAAAGGAGAGACCCGATACTCTCGATTAACTTCACTACGGGCTAATTGTATTTTAAGTACATCTTCACTAACTCAATCCTCCCGTGTATATACCATACACTGAGTTAAGTGATTACATAAACGATATACTTTAGGGTTTTCTGTAGTGTAATTACTATTGTCACATCGGTGAATATGAGAATAATAAATATGAATAACAATATCATTTCATTTATTAAATAAAACAATTACAAAATTGTGTTTCGGGCATCACACCTAACAAGTATCCCTTCTCATTGGGCTATACTAAATGAGATATAATACTCTTGAACCGTTAAATGTCAATTAAGTTATGAGCCTCTCTTTGCAGGCTTATATTAGTATTATGACAAAAGAGAAGCAAATATTAATAATAATAATAATCATGTTTTACTGTTAACATATTTTATTAATCTCATGAATCCATTTATTTTATTTATTTGGTATTTAACTAACAAGTTTTACAAATATTATAAACAAATTTATATCATTTACTTATTTTAATTTAAAAGTGAACTCTGGATAGTCTGTCCGGTGACTGCCTTAGTTCCCTATTGATACGACTCGTCTTACGGGGCATTATTGCTCACTCTTTACATTCTTGTGTTTTTCAGATAAAGTATGCAGTCAGACATATGTTGATGATCTGCGACGTCTAGCTAAGTATCAGTGACAATGCTTATGATCATAGTGTGATTATTTCTTGAGGTAGGACATTTGAGGATGTAATTTTGAATTGTATATTGTGCGTAGTATTGTATTTGTGATTAGAATATGGTTGATGTAAAAACTGTTTTTGTTTGGGTGATTCTAAATAATTGATGTAATAGATCGATTATTGAGAAATGAAGCAATGGACCGTTAGACCCGAGTTGTGATGTTTTAGCTTCCGCTATTAGTTTTAAAGGAATGTTTTAGTTAGAAAGGCTTCGTGTTACGAGACTTTGGCTCGAAGCCTGGTCGTACGGTCTGTATTCGAAAATACTCATGTTTTCGGGACGGGGCGTTCAAGAGGACTCTAGAGGTTTCCTCCATTGAGTTCTGGAGGCGTACTCGCCAGGATTTGTTCCAGACTCGTCCATACCAGAGGACTTTAGAGGTTCCGTGCAAAATCCCACATCGGTAAAATAAAGTCCTGTCCACCCCCATATAAGTGTGAGACATAAAGGTCTTGTCAACTCGGGTTAGCTCTTTTAGACCAAACGAGGACGACGGTCTAAGTAGTTGACCGGACCATTTATGACTCATTTAGTTCTACCAGGCCCGGGGTCCGAGGGCATTCAGAATGGTATTCAGAGCCGACTGCCATACAGAACTAAGTGCCACACCATGAGAGGTGGTGAGGGCCACCGTTAGAATCCTATGGTATGGATGAACTGGGACAAATCTTGGCCGTCCTGACGAGGACGCCAGTCCCTTATAAGGAGGGAGAATGTAAAGTCCACATCGGTAAAGTAAGTCCTGCCCACCCCCATAAAAGTGTGAGACATAAAGGTCTTGTCAACTCGGGTTAGCCCTTTTAGACCAAGTGAGACAGCGGTCTAAGCAGTTGACCGGACCATTTATGACTTATTTAACGCTACCAGGCCCGGGGTCTGGGGCGTTACATCCCGCCACTTTGGATATCACATTCTCTCCATTATATGTGGTAGATCACATACATTCTCCCCGTTATTAACAAGTGGCGTACTCGCCAGGATTTGTCTTAGACTCATCCCTACCAGAGGACTCTAGAGTTCCCTCCACTTAGTTCCGAGGGCGTACTCACCGAGTTAGTCCCAGACTCTACCAGAGGACTCTAGAGGTTCCCGCCACTTAGTTCCGTCTGGTAGTCGGCTCTGATACCACTTGTAGCGCCCTCATACCCCCTGGGTCCGGTAGCGCTAAGTGAGCCATAAAGTATCCGATCAGCTGCTTAAACCATCGTCCTCGCTTGCTCTAAAAGGGTTAAACGAGTTGACAAGATCTTTATGTTTCACATTTATAAAGTGGTAATGTGCTTCCCCCATATCCAATGTGGGATATCATATTACATATACAAGTCTTGAAATTTTTAATTCATGCAGATATACCACAAAAAGAAATCCTTAGTCGATGATAAACGAAGGTCATCACCATGTCCATAGCTTTTGAGCAACATAAAAAATTCATCTGCTACGTCCCGAGTTCTACAACAACAAATGAGGATCAACCACAATATTTGAAGTTCTTCAACAAACGAATGCATTCTTCCCACAAATTAGGGGAGAACCATATAGTCCGAGAACAAGTCACTGTGACTCTCGGAGTAATCAAATGTATGCTAAAGATTGTACTCACTCAATTTTTAAAATAAAAAATTATATTTGTTCCAATTTCTTCGTCTTTATCTTCTATTTAATTGAATGACAACGAAATTTTTGTTAGAAATTTTTAGCATGCCTAGTGGGACCAACGTCTCATCGACAAATCTGAAAAAAATGGATGCTTCAAGATCGTCTTCCAGAATTGCTAATTATGAGTCCCCTCTCAAGAATAAAAATGTATCCATTCAACAACGAGATCCTTGACACTAGAACACAAATATCGTGAGAAATATTTATGAAAAATCCATACCATCACCAGAGATGGATGTCATGGGGACCAACTCTAGCACCATCGATGAGCAAAATCTGCAACATCACTAAGGTTGTGGAGACTCTCATTTCTCATGTCCAATCCCAAGACTTTTGGACTGGAGAACTTGCTAGAAAACTTGATTATTCTATGGGATGAAGCATAAGGAAGTGAACAATGCTTGACATTCACTAGGAAGCTCAAGTATCCTCGAAAGATCAAGAAATCTCAAGTCTAGCTTCTACCTCGGAGAATAACTTCAGCATTGCTCCGGAAGGCACTTCACAAACCGAAACTACCAAATCTATCACCCGACTAGGTGATCTAAAAACATTCCTTGATGGCACAAATACTATTAGCCAGTTGGAGGAATTCATCAAAAATAAAGTTGGAGGGAACACAAAATCATCCCAACTTATGTCAAGCCAAACACTTAGAAGATTGATAATCTCAAGACGCCTTATGATTGTCAACCATTCAATATTAAACAATTCAACGGAATAGGAAAGCTTAAACAACATGCTGGACACATAGTTGAGAGTTGAGACGTGAAATAATGACGGCATAAACAACAGTCATCATATGGTGAAATGATTCATGCATTCACTCAAAGAGCCCCTACCTTTATCAATAATTTGGAGCAACTAGAGCTATAGTAACCCAACTTCTTATTCAACACTTTAGCACGGTTGAATTCAATCACACTCGTCAATAGAGAGATGAAAAGCCATTGAATCATCAACCATTGGAGGAGTCTAAGCCACAACTTTAGGGACCAACTTTATGAGTCTTCCATCGAGATGTGCATCCAAGGCAGAAATTAAATGTCGAATTTACTAAAACATGAACCTCATAACATAATCATGAAGATTCATATGAACATTATCAAGAAACGAAGAAACAATTTGAAAAATGGAAATGGCGGGAAACTAAGAACAAATCAATTTCCACTTGAACATTGGAATTAGCTTTACAGATTGATTTTGTTATCTTCGAATTGAGTTTATCAGCTTACAAATGCAGTACATATATACTAGTTGCTGATAACCAACTTTCCTAACTAACTCTAACTAACTAGTGTGTAGGTGTTTGACAATATGCCTCAATGAGCAAATCTTCACCTAACATCATATACTTATTTTAACACCCCCCCTCAAGCTGAAACTTGGATATGCAGAGAGCCAAGTGAAGCTTGCAAATCTTCACCTAACATCATATACTAACTTCACGGGAGGCTCATACAGATCTTTTAATGGATATGCTTGAAGTAGTCTCTGAAAAGTAGCCTTGTCCATTGGTTTTGTGAGAAGATCAGCTGGCTGATTCTGAGTGTGTATGGGTAGGGGTTTTAGAACTTTGGCCTGGTATTTCTCTCTAACAAAGTGGCAATCTATCTCTATGTGCTTTGTTCTTTCATAGAAAACAGGATTTTCCACAATGTCTAAGGCACTTTGGCTGTCACAATAAAGAGGAACTATTTCTGTGTAATTAATCTGGAAATCTTTAAGGAGATAAAGTAACCATTGTATTTCACATGAAGTTATTGCCATGGCTCTATACTCAGCTTCACTTGAACTTCTAGAAACTGTAGGCTGCTTCTTTGATTTCCAAGAGACAAGTGCATCACCAATAAAATTGAGGAATCCTGTTACAGACTTTCTGGTTTTCTTGCAACCTGCCCAGTCTGAATCACTAAAAGCTCGTAGTTTGAATGGTCCTGTGCTAGGAAAAACAAGACCCTTGCCTGGAGCTGATTTGAGAAATCTTAACAATCAGTGAGCAACCTTTAGATGAGCTTCATTAGGTTTGTCTAGAAACTGGCTGAGCTGTTGTACAGGGAATGCAATATCTGGCCTAGTATTTCCAAGGTATAATAATTTGCCTACTAGCTTTCTGTATTCAGTGTTGGATTCAAGAGCGGGAGCTTGAACTTCTGTTAAATTCTGAGAAGTATCCATAGGAGTGAGAATAGGTTTGCAGTCCAAAAAACCAAATTCTTTGAGAAGATCAAGACAGTATTTCCTTTGATTGATTACAATGCCGGCTTTGTATCTTGCTATTTCAAACCCCGGAAAGTATCTCAATTCCCCTAGATCCTTAATTGTGAATGCTTGATGAAAAAGATCCTTTAAAGATTGAATTGCTGTCATGTCCAAACTCCCCACTATGATATCATCCACATATACCAGGAGAGCTACAAAATTGTTCCCAAATCCCTTGGTGAAAAGACTGTGATCATTGACTGATTGTTTGTATCCATTGTCTATCAACTTTTGTGTTAATTTGGCATTCCACTGTCTACTTGCTTGTCTAAGTCCATATAGGGACCTGTTAAGTTTGCAGACCATTCCATTAGCTTGTAGACCAGGAGGTGCCTTCATATAAACATCTTCATCAAGATCACCATGAAGAAAAGCATTATTTACATCTAATTGATGTAAATTCCATCCTTTTTGAGCTGCTATTGCCATGAACAGTTTGATAGTTGTCTGTTTGGCCACTGGAGAAAAAGTTTCCAGGAAATCTATGCCTTCAGTTTGTGTGAATCCTTTTGCCACCAGTCTTGCTTTGAATCTCTCTATGGATCAATCGACTTTCTTTTGATTCTATACACCTACTTGCATCCAATTGGTTTGACATCCTTAGGTAATGGAACAAGTGTCCAAGTGTTTGTTTTGTCAAGTGCTTTTCAATTCTTGATCCATTGCATCCTGCCATCTAGGATCCTGAGTTGCTTGAGCAAAATTGTTTGGCTCCATCTCATCATTAATATTTGCAATGAAACCCTGGTAACTAGAAGACAAGTTAGCATAGGACATAACAGAATCCACTGTGTGAGGAGATGTCCTCTTTACAATGGCATGACAAACATAATCATTTAAGTATAAAGGTAACTGTCTTTGTCTAGTTGGCCTTCTAGGTGCATCGGATACTGTATTAGTGAGTGTTTCATTGTTAACAGACTCATTGCTTACTGAAGACTCAGTAGTGCATCTTTCTTGTGGAGTGTCAATAACAGGGATAGGTAGACAGGGATCTTCAGGTGTAAATAAGGCCAGATCATCATTGTAAGGAAAAACAGTCACATGAAAAATAACATTTCTGGATATGGAGATAGTTCTGGATTGAATGTCCATTACCCTATAACCCTTTATGTGTGCTTCATAACCTAGAAAGACAGATTTGGCACTTCTATTTTCAAATTTACCTCTGCCTTGAGCATAAGTAGCAACAAAACACATGCATCCAAAAACTTTTAAAGTGTCATAACTAGGGTTAGTACCAAATATCATGAAATGAGGAGTCTTATTATGAAGTAATGGTGTAGGTATCAAATTTATTAGATAGATAGCATGACTAACACAGTATCCCCAATATTGTGAAGGCACATTAGATTGAATTCTTAAGGCCCTTGCAACATTTAATATATGCTGATGTTTTCTTTCAATAAGTCCATTCTGTTCAGGTGTTCTAACACATGATTTTTGGTGTACAATGCCTTTCTTTCTGTAGAATGACAACATATTAAACTCAGCACCATGATCAGATCTGATAATCTTTATACATCTGTCAAACTGAGTTTGTACCAGATTGCAAAATGCTTGTAAAAGACTATCGGTTTCTGATTTGGCCTTCATTAAATAAATCCAGGTAAATCTCTGTAATCATCAACAATGTCAATTAAGTTATGAGCCTCTCTTTGTAGGCTTATATTAGTATTATGACAAAAGAGAAGCAAATATTAATAATAATCATGTTTTACTGTTAACATATTTTATTAATCTCATGAATCCATTTATTTTATTTATTTGGTATTTAACTAACAAGTTTTACAAATATTATAAACAATTTTATATCATTTACTTATTTTAATTTAAAAGTGAACTCTGGATAGTTGTTCGCGGTTTTATGCAAAGTAAAAGATAACAAGTAATAAAATAAAATCGATGTCAACCCCAAGTGCGAAGGCTCGCAGCTATAGTGGTGAAACCGGATCGTATCCGCAGGGACTTGTACGAAAAAGAGTTTTTTTGCCTTCGATTTCTTTTATAAAGTTAATGATTATGATCTCGGATTTTCAATTAACAAACTAAGGTAGCAAACGTGAAAATAAATAAAACTACGATAATAAAAATTTATAATTTAAAACAACTAGAACGCACCGATGATCCACCACCCCACCGAAAATAACAAGAAAGACACATATTCATTCGTAAGTTCTTGGATTATTATCTGCTAAAGAGGCATTTTCCCTTTCGGTTCATCGCCTTTTAATTAGTTCACCACTCTCGGTACAACTAAAGCATTTACGGATCAAAGATATGGATATAAATCCTAATCTGACAACATTCACCCTCAACTTACGTATGTTGGAAGAATATTATCATTCTCCTTCACGGTAATCTACGAATTTATCAACTATCGTATCTAAATTCGATTAGCATGCAACATAAGTATAGATCATACAAATTGCACATAAACAATTCAAACATGAAGGAAGAACAAGAAACTCACTAGAACAAATGAAAACGAAATCCTTGTTTATTCCGGTGATGGTGGCTTCACAACGATGGTTCTAGCTTAGAGACCTTAGCCAATCATCCTCGATTATGATTTCAGAATCAGGGCCGTAGCTCCAGCATTACAACAGTACTACTATTCTAATTTATTCTCGGCATAACGCCTACAGAGTATTTACATAAAAGACGGGAAAAGTAAAAGCTTTGCCAAAAGTGACCAAGGAGGGGGCTCCTTTATGGATGGAAATGAGGGAGTTCTTATAGGGAGAGTTGAGGGGAGGTGTATAAGGGAGAGGTTGTAGTTGAGGGAGATATTTTTGGGAGAATATGCTAAGGAATATTCTCAAGTTTGTTATAAGCATGTGGGAGGTGATAATGACTTTGCATGTGAAGGTGAGGAGTCACTAAAATAGCATGTGGAGTTTGTTATGACTCATCATCATCATCATTAAGGAGCACATGGAGTAACATGCATCAAACTTGGCCAAAATATCTCCGGTTCGTCCGTAATTCCAGCAGTTCGGTAAAAAAATCATAACTTGAGTTGTAGACCTCCGATTGACGTGATTCAAAATGCGTTGGAAAGCTCATTTTAGTATCTACAACTTTCGTCAAGAACTCTTCCCCTGAAAATGCCTCTAAGTCGGGTAAAATTTCCATCGAAAAACAGGTTACGGTAGAAGTGCGTTGGAAAATATTGATCCGTTTTGATCTCGTAAACTCGTGGCATCTTCTTCTTTTCCTCAAAATCCATCTTTTAGGCCTCAAAATATAATGTTACGTGGCATATTTTGAAATACTTGATCACCAAGTTTGGGCGAATCGAATCGAGCTTTCTTTATTCGAATCGAGCTTTCTTCTTAATCTTCATCCGATCTTCGTTTAAGCTCCTCATTTAACATGCAAGCGTACCTACATTCATGATAACATCGTGCAAAATGTAACATCTCATATTCAAAGATTTTTATCAATGAAACCACATAATTAACACAAATTTGCACTTAACCACTTTTAAAACTCATTTGCTCAATAATTCGATTAAACCCTTGATTTCTATGCAAATTATACGAATATGGAGGAAATTGTTATAAAATATAACATTAGAAATCGTGTAAAATCACCCTAAACAACTCCCCCACACTTAGCTTTTGCTCGTCCCGAGCAAAACAAAACAAGAATCAAGGCTCGAAAAAGATAGACACCTCAGCAAATACAACATATACTCAATAAATCAGAGGTTCACCCTGATGTGTGTGCATAGCCATAGAAAACTTCCACTAAGTCCAAACTTGAAAAATTCAAAGCAAACTAGCTAATACCCCCTTCAAACTAGTAATAATGATACTTATAAGATGTACCTACAAAACGTGACATATCCTGAAAAGAATGATAGAATATATCTAGGGCCATTCTGATATACTCAGAGGATAATCCCTACAACATATCTGTCACATTATACTGGGGATAAGGTATACGATAACTAAGTCCTTAACTTATTCATAATAATAAATTTTTTCGATTTTTTTTTCTTTTTTTTTTTTCACACTTTTTTTCTTTTTTTTTCAACACACATTAGAATGAGCTTTTGCCCGTCATACTAGAATAGGAAATTTCGAGATAATCCCCTATCTACTCAAATCATAAGGCAGCTTTTTCTGACTGTCGTGAGCTTTTGGTCATCATAGTGGTATAGGACATTTCGAGATAATGCCCTACCGCACTCAAATCATCGACCAACTTTCGACACACACAATTGATTACTTTTTTTCGAGATTTCTGGCAGGCAG
The DNA here is from genome assembly GCA_024500145.1 of Gentiana dahurica var. dahurica. Classification (NCBI taxonomy): domain Eukaryota; kingdom Viridiplantae; phylum Streptophyta; class Magnoliopsida; order Gentianales; family Gentianaceae; genus Gentiana; species Gentiana dahurica. The sequence continues at coordinate 86,026,903 of CM044899.1, read as the reverse complement.
TGGTTAACATGCTAAAAGCAATTCAAACCTACTGAGCATAACACCTCAAGCAATGATTTATTTGTTAATTATTGTGCAAGAACATTAGTTATGTTTCACTTATCACATTCAAACGTTCAGATATTCACAATATATCATACTCGGCTATAAACACAAACTATCATAATTCTCACGATACGTACGTTAGCACTAAGCACATGACTTATAAGATAATCAAAAATCACTAATCAAAAAGGGGTATAGCTTTATAATTTAGCTCATCATTCACTATGGCTCGTGAAAAATATATTGGGTGAAACAACTAACTTATCGAACATACGGAATATAGCATTAATGACTATAAAAATAACGAACAAAGATATGCATTGTTTACTCGGGAATAAACAAAAATTTGAAAATTTAGCCCATTTAGCATAGAATCAAAATAATTTAAGCAAATGGTAGATACATATAACCGACTATTCCCTCCCCCACACTTAAATCACAACATGTCCTCAAGTTGTGCAGAATATAAAAAGAAAAAGAACACTTAGCTGATTGTGGTTCGAAAGTGGCAATTCCGGAAGTGGCCTAGAATCAGCTCGAAATGCTCGATGAAATCAGTAGACTGTGGACCATCCACCGGTAAACCGATTTATCTAAAAGCTCACAATCGCTATCGCAAAAATCCTGCACACCATGGGAAAACAAGGCGTACCTCGGGGATAGGGGCACAAAAGATGATAGACAAAGCAATATCATGGAATAAAGACAGAAATAAACTACAGACAAAAAGGAAAAGATATCTAGGTTACCGTCCTAGTAGGGCTTAATTATAGTCGGGAGCTCGACTAGACAATAAAATTTAAACTCGGGTCAGCTTTGAATTTCCTATTCCCTTAGTTGCATAGTAGTTAAACTAATACATGTCACACATTATTTGAAAATTTAAAACAGACTAGGTCATGATATGAAATATGTGACAAAGTATTAACTATGAGTCTTTTATACCCAGATCCTCAAGGGTTATTTCAAATTGTTCTAACAACCTAAATCTAAGAAATGATGCATTTGAATTTTTTCTTTGTACTCCCTCGAATTTTCGGATAACCTCCTAATCGTTCCCTTTAAATGACATTCAAACATTCATCCCGAGACTTGGTGAAACAAAATGAAAATCAATTCGAAGTATTGGAAAACTATTATCCAAAGTATGAGTAAAGTATAATGCAAAATGTAGAGTTTTTGTTTTTTTGTTTTTTGTTTTTTTTTTTTAAACGGGTTGCCTCCCGGTAGCGCTTTTGGTTAATGTCGTTTGCTCGACAACCCAAAAATTTTCAACCCGGGTCAGGCCGGTGAGGCCTCTTTCCGGAATCATTCTTGATTTCCTCGGGGTCAATAGTATGGATCCCACAAAAACAAAGTCTCGCCAACGTATTGGCCATATCAATAAACTTCAGTATCACTTAGTTCCTATGATTCTTCTCTTCTTCTTTTTAGGTTTCAGTTCCACAAGTCGAGGTGTATCATCAGTAATCACAATATCATCAAAGAATTCACAGAGACGTAAATCATCGGGTTCCAAAAGATCGGAGCTGTCTTGACTAGGGACGTCGTTTAGATGGAAAACCACCGGTCGTTCCTTTTGTTGACCAATATAGTGTTTCAACCGATGACCATTCACTCTGAACAACTCTCCCGGCTTATTTTTCAATTCGACGGCTCCACTAGGGAAAACACGAGAAATTTCAAAGGGGCCAGACCAACGGGTGCGTAGCTTACCAGGAAGCAGATGTAACCTGGTATTATATAGTAAAACCCATTCGCCTCTTTGAATTCTCTATGCTTGATTTTCTTGTCGTGAAGAAGTTTAGTCCTCTCCTTATCGATTCTTGAGCTCTCGTAGGCCTGGAGTCTGAACTCATCAAGCTCCTGCAACCGCAACAATCGCTTTTCTCTGCATAACTGGCTGTCAAAGTTTAAGAATTTAATAGCCCAGAATGCTCTGTGCTCAAGCTCGATTGGCAGGTGGCGGGCCTTACCATAAACCATCTCAAACGGAGACGTGCCAATAGGAGTTTTGAAAGCTGTCCTGTAGGCCCAGAGTACATCATCCAGTTTCTGGCTCCAGTCCGTCCTATGAGAATTCACCGTCTTCTCAAGAATGCTTTTCAGGCTTGAGTTACTTACTTCAACTTGTCCACTCGTCTGAGGGTGATAGGGGGTAGCAGTTTTGTGTTTCACCCCATATCGTTCTAAAATCTTTTCTAATGGAGTATTGCAGAAGTGAGTTCCCTCGTCACTGATGAGAGCTCGTGGACAACCAAACCGTGTAAAAATGTTTTTCCTCAGGAAGCTCTTGACCACCTTGTGGTCGTTCCGCGGTGTTGCTATTGCCTCTACCCATTTTGACACGTAGTCAACGCAGACCAGAATGTACTTGTTCCCATACGAGGATGGAAACGGTCCCATGAAGTCAATACCCCATACGTCGAAAACTTCACATTGTTGAATGGGGTGTAGGGGCATGTCCATTCGCCGAGAAAGTTTACCGGTGCGCTGGCACCGGTCACAACCTTTTACAAAACTCTCTGTATCCTTAAAAATTGTCGGCCAGTAGAAACCGGATTGAAAAATCTTCGCAGCAGTCTTCCCAACTCCATAATGACCTCCCACAGGTCCGTCATGGCATTGCTCTATAATGTCCCTCTGCTCGAACTCGGGGACACACCTACGGAGTAATCCATCCTTACAACGCTTGAAGAGAATAGGGTCGTCCCACACATAATAGTTCAAATCCGAAAAGAATTTCTTCTTTTGCTGATATGTCGGGTCAGGGTCCAGATATCTGCCGCTCAAGAAGTTTGCAAAAGGTGCAAACCAAGGAGAACCTTTTCCAATACGGGCAGGAATAACCTCGCACACATCAATAGTCATGAGTTGCTCGGTTGGAAAATCAATTCCAATCTCATCCGACTCTATTTGATGATCATCGGTCACCGAGACATGTGATCGGCTACCACATTCTCGCTACCTTTCTTGTCCCGGATATGAACATCAAACTCTTGTAAAATCAAGATCCATCTCATCAAACGAGGCTTGGCATCAGCCTTGCTCAACAGATACTTCAATGCAGAATGGTCTGTCCAGACTGTAACTTCCGACCCAAGCAAATAGCTTCTAAATTTATCCATGGCAAAAACTACTGCCAACAACTCCTTCTCGGTTGTTGCATAATTTACTTGTGATGGGTTTAAAGTGTGACTAGCGTAGTAGATGGGTTGGAACCTTCCGTCCACTCTCTGACCTAACACCGCACCGATTGCATAATTAGAAGCATCACACATAAGCTCGAAGGAGCTTTCCAGTCGGGTGCTATAAGAATTGGCGAGGTAACCAACTTGTCTTTTAATTCTTTAAACGCTCTTTCACATTCATGGGTAAAAACAAACTTCACATCCTCTCTTAAGAGAGTTGACAAAGGCTTGGCTATCTTAGAAAAGTCTTTAATGAACCGCCTATAGAATCCAACATGACCCAAGAATCCTCTTACTTCTCTTACAGTTTTGGGGTATGTCATTTTTTCAATAGCTTTTACCTTCGCTTTGTCAACCTCTATACCTTCTTTGGACACCTTGTGTCCCAGAACAATTCCTTCTTCCACCATTAGGTGGCACTTCTCCCAATTTAAGACTAAGTCCTTCTCTATGCACCGGGACAGAACTTTATCAAGATTGTGTAAACAGTAGTCGAAACTGTCCCCGAATACGGAGAAGTCATCCATAAAAATTTCCATCACCTTCTCCACTAAACCATTGAAGATAGCCAGCATACATCTTTGAAATGTAGCTGGTGCGTTACAGAGACCAAATGGCATCCTTCGGTAAGCGAAGGTACCGGAGGGACAGTGAAGGTAGTCTTTTCTTGATCAGTGGGGTCGATAGCTATCTGAAAGTATCGAATAGCCATCCAAAAAACAATAAAATTGCTTGCCACTAAGCCTCTCAAGGAGCTGGTCAATGAATGGCAAGGAAAGTGGTCTTTTAGAGTTACCTCATTTAGTCTTCTGTAGTCGATGCAAACTCTATAACCAGTGACTTGTCGTAAGGCAATCTCTTCCCCCTTTTCATTCTTTTCAATAGTAATCCCTCCTTTCTTTGGCACCACCTGAGTGGGGCTCACCCATTCACTATCGGCTATTGGGTAGATGATACCCATGTCAAGCAATTTGATGATTTCCTTCTTAACGATTTCCTGCATGTGAGGTTTTAGCCTTCTCCGAGGCTGTCGCACCTTCTTCGATCCTCAACAGTCCTGATCTTATGCATACAGATATCGGGGCTTATCCCCTTAATATCTCCCACTTGCCAACCAAAGGCGAGGATATTATCTTGCAGCACTTTGATAAGCTTTTCTTCCTCCTTCGGTTCTAACTTAGATGAAATGATCAAAGGAGCTTATCACCGTCCCTCGGAAAAATGTATTTCAAGTGTTGAGGCAAGGGTTTCAACACTAAATCTGACGGTGGCTTCTCCACACTTGGTCTCAATTTATCTCCCTTAAGCTCTAGATCTCCAAGCTTATTATAAGGGCTATGAAGCATCATGGCCTCCCAGCAGACAGGGCCTCATCTCCTTTTGCAAATCTGGGCATATCACCATGCCTCTCCCTCATCTTCTTTCCTACCACCTCGTGGTAATCGAACTTTCCTTGTCAATCTCTTCTAAAAATTTTATCCACTCCTCATTAGTCCAAGTTGCAGATAGTTTATTGAATTCTTCCTCATCCCAACTACCCATGAACACTTGTTTATCATACTCATCGGTGAAATCGTCCTCAATAGCTAAACAAGTGTCACTGGACGGGTGCTTCACTGCATTACCCACTTTGAACTTTATACTCTCATCCTCCAAATGTAAGGTCACTTCGCCACTGTGGGAATCTAGTAAGGCACGGGCGGTTGCAAGAAAAGGTCTTCCAAGGATCAAGGGGGTTTTCTTATCGTTGGTCATATCCATGATTACCCAATCACCGGGTATATGAAGTTCTTAACCTTGACCAATACATCTTCTACAATTCCCTTGCATATTTCACACTTCTATCGGCAAGTTGAAGAGAAATAGGTTTAAGCGTAATAGATTGATCCAATCCAAGAGATTGGAAGATTGACGTAGACATCAGATTGATTGATGCTCCCGAATCACACAAAACATTGTGGAAGTCCCTGCTCCCAATAGTACACGAAATCGTAAATCTACCAGGGCAGGGCACTTCACAGGAAGTTTAGTCCGGCTGATTGCTGAGCATTCTCCATTCAATACTATGTGCTCGAGCTCTTGGAGCTTCTTTTTCGAACTCACTGCGTCCTTTATAAACTTTGTATACTTTGGCATTCCTATCAAAAGATCAACTAATGGAATGTTTGCCTCGGTATTCTTGAGCAAGTCGATAACCTTCTTATATTCTTTATCGACTGTTAATGACAGCTTGTTTTTGCTAGGTGGGTAAGGGAGATCAGCAAAGTCTTCCTCAGTAAAGTGCTTCTTTGCCGTCTTATCATTGATTGCTTTGTCTTCCCTATCCTTCCACCTCACATGCTTCCCGAACTTAACTTAGAATCTGACTTCTTCTCAGCAGTATTCTCTTCATCATCAGAATTCTCAACTTTCACCTTTTCTTGAATTTTCTCTTTCACTTGGATCAATAGTAGTCCCAACATCCTTCTGAGGAGAACAAAGATCTTCCCCTCCTGCGTCTCTGCTCACAGGAGGGGCTACTCGTTTCCCTGGTTGGCCTGACTGCCAACCGCTTTCCCACTCCTCAGTTTTATAGCATTCAGCTCATCTTGACCATAGTTCCATGGTGCAGCGAGATCGGTGCAAGAATTCTGGTCATTTTGGACCAGATTAACCCCTCGGGGGTTCTTCTCAGTAAAACTCGGCAGCTGACCTTGAGGTCGACTTGCTTGCTGCCCCGAAATTTGTCCCATTTGCACCTCCAAATTTCTCACTGTACTGGTCAGAGTACTTAAAGCATTTGCCAATTGAGTGTTGGCCGTGATTTGCTCGCTCAACTTTTGTTCTAAGATCTGAAATGATTGATTTTGATTTTGCGGTGGATTAGTGTTCCATGCTGGTCGATAGTTGGATTGAAAATTGCTTTGATTAGGCCTAGGGGCCTGAAAATGATGGGGGTTTGCTGCCCCAGAAGGGTCACTCCATCGGAAACCAGGGTGGTTCCGGTTATAATTGAATCCTTGAGTGTTTTGATTCTGACCCGAAGGTCGATAATTTTGAGAAGTGAATGTATTCACTTCTTCTGAATGCAACAATAGATGACACCGATGGAATGCGTGCCCAACGGTATCGCAATTTTGGCAAACGACATTCTTTTGAACAGCTTTGACCTGTGAGATCGGGTCAAGCTGGCATTGATTACTACGATGGCCTTGGCCATGGCAATTGTCACACACAAGACTTTGAACATTCATTGCCGTCACTTGCTTCTATAGTGCGGCTAATCGAGCTTTTAGAGACGTGGTCTCATCTACCTCATACTTCCCTGCAATCGAGCTTTTCTGATTGGGCACCTGCATAGGTAGGGGCATAATTATACTTTGCAATATCTTCAAACAACATCCATCCCTCATCGGGTGTCTTTCTCAGAAATGCACCTCCAGCAGAACTATTCACCATTCCCTTAGTCAATTCGGTCAAACCACTGTAGAAAGTGTTGACCAATCTTTGTTTATCCAGCCCATGGTGGGGCACTTTCTCAAGAGAGTCTTAAATCGTCTCCACGCATCGTAAAAAGATTCCTTCTCGGATTGCACAAAAGTGAATATCTGATTCAGAAGATGAGCCGTCTTTGCAGGTGGAAAATACTGGCTCGGAAATTCTTTCTCCAACTCCTCCCACGAAGTAATGGATTCGACTGGTAAGGATTTATACCATTCTTTCGCTTCTCCCTTCAGTGAGAAAGGAAAGAGTTTCATTTTCAGGGCGTCCTCAGTGACCCCTTTGATTAAAATAGTCCCGCACGATTCTAGAAATGAGTGAATGTGATCGTGCGGGTCCTCAGTGGAAAATCCATGAAATGTGGAACCTCTTACCAAATTGATTAAAGAAGTTTTGAGTTCGAAATTATCAGCCGTGATTTCAGGAATCACGACCGCAGGATTAACTTTCACAAGAGATGGCATGGCAAAGTCTGCCAATGTCCGTTGCTCTGCCATTTCTTCAACCTGGGCTCTACTTGAGCTTCTCCTCAACGTATCCTTCAGGATTGTTTCCTTCCGTGGTTCCTCGTCCGTTGGTCCGGTGAGCCGGGCCAAACGTCTGTTTGGTCGAGCGATGGTTCGCTCTATCTCCGGATTATACAAAAGTGGTCCCCCGTGAGTTCGAGTTTGCATAAACTACGTTTGGGCACCAACACCTAAATCACGAGGTTTCGGGATTTTATCCTTATGCTTCCAGAGTGGGATTCACCGAGAATCCATCACCCAACCTCAATGATTGAAAAGTGTTCCTTGTTTCTTTTCTCTCTTTCTCGGTAATTACCGAATCCACTCGGTATTTATCGAGAATTTTTTAAAAATTTTTTTTTTAATTTTTTTTTTTTTAGAATTAAAAAAAAAAAACTATACTAAAACAGGCTCAAAACAGGTCTAAACAGCGTAAAAGAAACAAAATACTATAAAACTAATACAGAGCAGAAGCAGAGCGAAAAGAAAATATTTTTTTCTCTCTCTCGGTAATTACCGAAAGATTTTTTTTTTTTATTTTTTTTTTTATTTTTTTTTATTTTTTTTATTGTTTAAGACGAAAACAGATAACTTAGTTGACAAAAAAAAACCGAAAGCGAAAATTTTCCGTGCCAAGTCCCCGGCAACGGCGCCAAAAACTTGTTCGCGGTTTTATGCAAAGTAAAAGATAACAAGTAATAAAATAAAACCGATGTCAACCCCAAGTGCGAAGGCTCGCAGCTATAGTGGTGAAACCGGATCGTATCCGCAGGGACTTGTACGAAAAAGAGTTTTTTGCCTTCGATTTCTTTTATAAAGTTGATGATTATGATCTCGGATTTTCAATTAACAAACTAAGGTAGCAAACGTGAAAATAAATAAAACTACGATAATAAAAATTTATAATTTAAAACAACTAGAACGCACCGATGATCCACCACCCCACCGAAAATAACAAGAAAGACACATATTCATTCGTAAGTTCTTGGATTATTATCTGCTAAAGAGGCATTTTCCCTTTCGGTTCATCGCCTTTTAATTAGTTCACCACTCTCGGTACAACTAAAGCATTTACGGATCAAAGATATGGATATAAATCCTAATCGACAACATTCACCCTCAACTTACGTATGTTGGAAGAATATTATCATTCTCCTTCACGGTAATCTACGAATTTATCAACTATCGTATCTAAATTCGATTAGCATGCAACATAAGTATAGATCATACAAATTGCACATAAACAATTCAAACATGAAGGAAGAACAAGAAACTCACTAGAACAAATGAAAACGAAATCCTTGTTTATTCCGGTGATGGTGGCTTCACAACGATGGTTCTAGCTTAGAGACCTTAGCCAATCATCCTCGATTATGATTTCAGAATCAGGGCCGTAGCTCCAGCATTACAACAGTACTACTATTCTAATTTATTCTCGGCATAACGCCTACAGAGTATTTACATAAAAGACGGGAAAAGTAAAAGCTTTGCCAAAAGTGACCAAGGAGGGGGGCTCCTTTATGGATGGAAATGAGGGAGTTCTTATAGGGAGAGTTGAGGGGAGGTGTATAAGGGAGAGGTTGTAGTTGAGGGAGATATTTTTGGGAGAATATGCTAAGGAATATTCTCAAGTTTGTTATAAGCATGTGGGAGGTGATAATGACTTTGCATGTGAAGGTGAGGAGTCACTAAAATAGCATGTGGAGTTTGTTATGACTCATCATCATCATCATTAAGGAGCACATGGAGTAACATGCATCAAACTTGGCCAAAATATCTCCGGTTCGTCCGTAATTCCAGCAGTTCGGTAAAAAAATCATAACTTGAGTTGTAGACCTCCGATTGACGTGATTCAAAATGCGTTGGAAAGCTCATTTTAGTATCTACAACTTTCGTCAAGAACTCTTCCCCTGAAAATGCCTCTAAGTCGGGTAAAATTTCCATCGAAAAACAGGTTACGGTAGAAGTACGTTGGAAAATATTGATCCGTTGATCTCGTAAACTCGTGGCATCTTCTTCTTTTCCTCAAAATCCATCTTTTAGGCCTCAAAATATAATGTTACGTGGCATATTTTGAAATACTTGATCACCAAGTTTGGGCGAATCGAATCGAGCTTTCTTTATTCGAATCGAGCTTTCTTCTTAATCTTCATCCGATCTTCGTTTAAGCTCCTCATTTAACATGCAAGCGTACCTACATTCATGATAACATCGTGCAAAATGTAACATCTCATATTCAAAGATTTTTATCAATGAAACCACATAATTAACACAAATTTGCACTTAACCACTTTTAAAACTCATTTGCTCAATAATTCGATTAAACCCTTGATTTCTATGCAAATTATACGAATATGGAGGAAATTGTTATAAAATATAACATTAGAAATCGTATAAAATCACCCTAAACAACTCCCCCACACTTAGCTTTTGCTCGTCCCGAGCAAAACAAAACAAGAATCAAGGCTCGAAAAAGATAGACACCTCAAAGAAAATACAACATATACTCAATAAATCGAGGTTCACCCTGATGTGTGTGCATAGCCATAGAAAACTTCCACTAAGTCCAAACTTGAAAAATTCAAAGCAAACTAGCTAATACCCCCTTCAAACTAGTAATAATGATACTTATAAGATGTACCCTACAAAACGTGACATATCCCGAAAAGAATGATAGAATATATCTAGGGCCATTCGATATACTCAGAGGATAATCCCTACAACATATCTGTCACATTATCTGGGGATAAGGTATACGATAACTAAGTCCTTAACTTATTCATAATAATTTTTTTTTATTATTTTTTTTCACTCTTTTTTTTTTTCTTTTTTTCAACACACATTAGAATGAGCTTTTGCCCGTCATACTAGAATAGGAAATTTGAGATATACCCTATCTACTCAAATCATAAGGCAGCTTTTTCTGACTGTCGTGAGCTTTTGGTCATCATAGTGGTATAGGACATTCGAGATATGCCCTACCGCACTCAAATCATCGACCGACTTTCGACACACACAATTGATTCTTTTTCGAGATTTCACTTTGTTTTATTGTGCAAGAACATTAGTTATGCTTCACTTATCACATTCAAACCTAAGATATTCACAATATATCATACTCTGGCTATAAACACAAACTATCATAATTCTCACGATATATACGTTAGCACTAAGCACATGACTTATAAGATAATCAAAAATCACTAATCAAAAAGGGGTATAGCTTTATAATTTAGCTCATCATTCACTATGGCTCGTGAAAAATATATTGGGTGAAACAACTAACTTATCGAACATACGGAATATAGCATTAATGACTATAAAAATAACGAACAAAGATATGCATTGTTTACTCGGGAATAAACAAAAATTTGAAAATTTAGCCCATTTAGCATAGAATCAAAATAATTTAAGCAAATGGTAGATACATATAACCGACTATTCCCTCCCCCACACTTAAATCACAACATGTCCTCAAGTTGTGCAGAATATAAAAAGAAAAAGAACACTTAGATTGAATTCTGGATTGAATGTCCATTACCCTATAACCCTTTATGTGTGCTTCATAACCTAGAAAGACAGATTTGGCACTTCTATTTTCAAATTTACCTCTGCCTTGAGCATAAGTAGCAACAAAACACATGCATCCAAAAACTTTTAAAGTGTCATAACTAGGGTTAGTACCAAATATCATGAAATGAGGAGTCTTATTATGAAGTAATGGTGTAGGTATCAAATTTATTAGATAGACAGCATGACTAACACAGTATCCCCAATATTGTGAAGGCACATTAGATTGAATTCTTAAGGCCCTTGCAACATTTAATATATGCTGATGTTTTCTTTCAATAAGTCCATTCTGTTCAGGTGTTCTAACACATGATTTTTGGTGTACAATGCCTTTCTTTCTGTAGAATGACAACATATTAAACTCAGCACCATGATCAGATCTGATAATCTTTATACATCTGTCAAACTGAGTTTGTACCAGATTGCAAAATGCTTGTAAAAGACTATCAGTTTCTGATTTGGCCTTCATTAAATAAATCCAGGTAAATCTACTGTAATCATCAACAATGTCAATTAAGTTATGAGCCTCTCTTTGTAGGCTTATATTAGTATTATGACAAAAGAGAAGCAAATATTAATAATAATCATGTTTTACTGTTAACATATTTTATTAATCTCATGAATCCATTTATTTTATTTATTTGGTATTTAACTAACAAGTTTTACAAATATTATAAACAATTTTATATCATTTACTTATTTTAATTTAAAAGTGAACTCTGGATAGTCTGTCCGGTGACTGCCTTAGTTCCCTATTGATACGACTCGTCTTACGGGGCATTATTGCTCACTCTTTACATTCTTGTGTTTTTCAGATAAAGTATGCAGTCAGACATATGTTGATGATCTGCGACGTCTAGCTAAGTATCAGTGACAATGCTTATGATCATAGTGTGATTATTTCTTGAGGTAGGACATTTGAGGATGTAATTTTGAATTGTATATTGTGCGTAGTATTGTATTTGTGATTAGAATATGGTTGATGTAAAAACTGTTTTTGTTTGGGTGATTGTAAATAATTGATGTAATAGATCAGATTATTGAGAAATGAAGCAATGGACCGTTAGACCCGAGTTGTGATGTTTTAGCTTCCGCTATTAGTTTTAAAGGAATGTTTTAGTTAGAAAGGCTTCGTGTTACGAGACTTTGGCTCGGAGCATGGTCGTACGGTCTGTATTCCGAAAATACTCATGTTTTCAGGACGGGGAGTTCAAGAGGACTCTAGAGGTTTCCTCCACTGAGTTCCGGAGGCGTACTCGCCAGGATTTGTTCCGGACTCGTCCATACCAGAGGACTTTAGAGGTTCCCGTGCAAAATCCCACATCGGTAAAATAAAGTCCTGTCCACCCCCATATAAGTGTGAGACATAAAGGTCTTGTCAACTCGGGTTAGCTCTTTTAGACCAAACGAGGACGACGGTCTAAGTAGTTGACCGGACCATTTATGACTCATTTAGTTCTACCAGGCCCGGGGTCTGAGGGCGTTACAGAATGGTATTCAGAGCCGACTGCCATACAGAACTAAGTGCCACACCACGAGAGGTGGTGAGGGCCACCGTTAGAATCCTATGGTATGGATGAACTGGGACAAATCTTGGCCGTCCTGACGAGGACGCCAGTCCCTTATAAGGAGGGAGAATGTAAAGTCCCACATCGGTAAAGTAAGTCCTGCCCACCCCCATAAAAGTGTGAGACATAAAGGTCTTGTCAACTCGGGTTAGCCCTTTTAGACCAAGTGAGACAGCGGTCTAAGCAGTTGACCGGACCATTTATGACTTATTTAACGCTACCAGGCCCGGGGTCTGGGGCGTTACATCCCGCCACTTTGGATATCACATTCTCTCCATTATATGTGGTAGATCACATACATTCTCCCCGTTATTAACAAGTGGCGTACTCGCCAGGATTTGTCTTAGACTCATCCCTACCAGAGGACTCTAGAGTTCCCTCCACTTAGTTACGAGGGCGTACTCACCGAGTTAGTCCCAGACTCTACCAGAGGACTCTAGAGGTTCCCGCCACTTAGTTCCGTCTGGTAGTCGGCTCTGATACCACTTGTAGCGCCCTCATACCCCCTGGGTCCGGTAGCGCTAAGTGAGCCATAAAGTATCCGATCAGCTGCTTAAACCATCGTCCTCGCTTGCTCTAAAAGGGTTAAACGAGTTGACAAGATCTTTATGTTTCACATTTATAAAGTGGTAATGTGCTTCCCCCATATCCAATGTGGGATATCATATTACATATACAAGTCTTGAAATTTTTAATTCATGCAGATATACCACAAAAAGAAATCCTTAGTCGATGATAAACGAAGGTCATCACCATGTCCATAGCTTTTCAGCAACATAAAAAATTCATCTGCTACGTCCCGAGTTCTACAACAACAAATGAGGATCAACCACAATATTTGAAGTTCTTCAACAAACGAATGCATTCTTCCCACAAATTAGGGGAGAACCATATAGTCCGAGAACAAGTCACTGTGACTCTCAGAGTAATCAAAGGTATGCTAAAGATTGTACTCACTCAATTTTTAAAATAAAAAATTATATTTGTTCCAATTTCTTCGTCTTTATCTTCTATTTAATTGAATGACAACGAAATTTTTGTTAGAAATTTTTAGCATGCCTAGTGGGACCAATGTCTCATCGACAAATCTGAAAAAATGGATGCTTCAAGATCGTCTTCCAGAATTGCTAATTATGAGTCCCCTCTCAAGAATAAAAATGTATCCATTCAACAACGAGATCCTTGACACTAGAACACAAATATCGTGAGAAATATTTATGAAAAATCCATACCATCACCAGAGATGGATGTCATGGGGACCAACTCTAGCACCATCGATGAGCAAAATCTGCAACATCACTAAGGTTGTGGAGACTCTCATTTCTCATGTCCAATCCCAAGACTTTTTGACTGGAGAACTTGCTAGAAAACTTGATTCTTCTATGGGATGAAGCATAAGGAAATGAACAATGCTTGACAATCACTAGGAAGCTGAAGTATCCTCGAAAGATCAAGAAATCTCAAGTCTAGCTTCTACCTCAGAGAATAACTTCAGCATTGCTCCGGAAGGCACTTCACAAACCGAAACTACCAAATCTATCACCCGACTAGGTGATCTAAAAACATTCCTTGATGGCACAAATACTATTAGCCAGTTGGAGGAATTCATCAAAAATAAAGTTGGAGGGAACACAAAATCATCCCAACTTATGTCAAGCCAAACACTTAGAAGATTGATAATCTCAAGACGCCTTATGATTGTCAACCATTCAATATTAAACAATTCAATGGAATAGGAAAGCTTAAACAACATGCTGGACACATAGTTGAGAGTTGAGACGTGAAATAATGACGGCATAAACAACAGTCATCATATGGTGAAATGATTCATGCATTCACTCAAAGAGCCCCTACCTTTATCAATAATTTGGAGCAACTAGAGCTATAGTAACCCAACTTCTTATTCAACACTTTAGCACGGTTGAATTCAATCACACTCGTCAATAGAGAGATGAAAAGCCATTGAATCATCAACCATTGGAGGAGTCTAAGCCACAACTTTAGGGACCAACTTTATGAGTCTTCCATCGAGATGTGCATCCAAGGCAGAAATTAAATGTCGAATTTACTAAAACATGAACCTCATAACATAATCATGAAGATTCATATGAACATTATCAAGAAACGAAGAAACAATTTGAAAAATGGAAATGGCGGGAAACTAAGAACAAATCAATTTCCACTTGAACATTGGAATTAGCTTTACAAAATGATTTTGTTATCTTCGAATTGAGTTTATCAGCTTACAAATGCAGTACATATATACTAGTTGCTGATAACCAACTTTCCTAACTAACTCTAACTAACTAGTGTGTAGGTGTTTGACAATATGCCTCAATGAGCAAATCTTCACCTAACATCATATACTTATTTTAACACCCCCCTCAAGCTGAAACTTGGATATGCAGAGAGCCAAGTGAAGCTTGCAAATCTTCACCTAACATCATATACTAACTTCACAGGAGGCTCATACAGATCTTTTAATGGATATGCTTGAAGTAGTCTCTGAAAAGTAGCCTTGTCCATTGGTTTTGTGAGAAGATCAGCTGGCTGATTCTGAGTGTGTATGGGTAGGGGTTTTAGAACTTTGGCCTGGTATTTCTCTCTAACAAAGTGGCAATTTATCTCTATGTGCTTTGTTCTTTCATAGAAAACAGGATTTTCCACAATGTCTAAGGCACTTTGGCTGTCACAATAAAGAGGAACTATTTCTGTGTAATTAATCTGGAAATCTTTAAGGAGATAAAGTAACCATTGTATTTCACATGAAGTTATTGCCATAGCTCTATACTCAGCTTCACTTGAACTTCTAGAAACTGTAGGCTGCTTCTTTGATTTCCAAGAGACAAGTGCATCACCAATAAAATTGAGGAATCCTGTTACAGACTTTCTGGTTTTCTTGCAACCTGCCCAGTCTGAATCACTAAAAGCTCGTAGTTTGAATGGTCCTGTGCTAGGAAAAACAAGACCCTTGCCTGGAGCTGATTTGAGAAATCTTAACAATCTGTGAGCAGCCTTTAGATGAGCTTCATTAGGTTTGTCTAGAAACTGGCTGAGCTGTTGTACAGGGAATGCGATATCTGGCCTAGTATTTCCAAGGTATAATAATTTGCCTACTAGCTTTCTGTATTCAGTGTTGGATTCAAGAGCAGGAGCTTGAACTTCTGTTAAATTCTGAGAAGTATCCATAGGAGTGAGAATAGGTTTGCAGTCCAAAAAACCAAATTCTTTGAGAAGATCAAGACAGGATTTCCTTTGATTGATTACAATGCCAACTTTGTATCTTGCTACTTCAAACCCCAGAAAGTATCTCAATTCCCCTAGATCCTTAATTGTGAATGCTTGATGCAAAAGATCCTTTAAAGATTGAATTGCTGTCATGTCCAAACTCCCCACTATGATATCATCCACATATACCAGGAGAGCTACAAAATTGTTCCCAAATCCCTTGGTGAAAAGACTGTGATCATTGACTGATTGTTTGTATCCATTGTCTATCAACTTTTGTGTTAATTTGGCATTCCACTGTCTACTTGCTTGTCTAAGTCCATATAGGGACCTGTTAAGTTTGCAGACCATTCCATTAGCTTGTAGACCAGGAGGTGCCTTCATATAAACATCTTCATCAAGATCACCATGAAGAAAAGCATTATTTACATCTAATTGATGTAAATTCCATCCTTTTTGAGCTGCTATTGCCATGAACACTTTGATAGTTGTCTGTTTGGCCACTGGAGAAAAAGTTTCCAGGAAATCTATGCCTTCAGTTTGTGTGAATCCTTTTGCCACCAGTCTTGCTTTGAATCTCTCTATGGATCAATCGACTTTCTTTTGATTCTATACACCTACTTGCATCCAATTGGTTTGACATCCTTAGGTAATGGAACAAGTGTCCAAGTGTTTGTTTTGTCAAGTGCTTTTCAATTCTTGATCCATTGCATCCTGCCATCTAGGATCCTGAGTTGCTTGAGCAAAATTGTTTGGCTCCATCTCATCATTAATATTTGCAATGAAACCCTGGTAACTAGAAGACAAGTTAGCATAGGACATAACAGAATCCACTGTGTGAGGAGATGTCCTCTTTACAATGGCATGACAAACATAATCATTTAAGTATAAAGGTAACTGTCTTTGTCTAGTTGGCCTTCTAGGTGCATCAGATACTGTATTAGTGAGTGTTTCATTGTTAACAGACTCATTGCTTACTGAAGACTCAGTAGTGCATCTTTCTTGTGGAGTGTCAATAACGGGGATAGGTAGACAGGGATCTTCAGGTGTAAATAAGGCCAGATCATCATTGTAAGGAAAAACAGTCACATGAAAAATAACATTTCCGGATATGGAGATAGTTCTGGATTGAATGTCCATTACCCTATAACCCTTTATGTGTGCTTCATAACCTAGAAAGACAGATTTGGCACTTCTATTTTCAAATTTACCTCTGCCTTGAGCATAAGTAGCAACAAAACACATGCATCCAAAAACTTTTAAAGTGTCATAACTAGGGTTAGTACCAAATATCATGAAATGAGGAGTCTTATTATGAAGTAATGGTGTAGGTATCAAATTTATTAGATAGACAGGATGACTAACACAGTATCCCCAATATTGTGAAGGCACATTAGATTGAATTCTTAAGGCCCTTGCAACATTTAATATATGCTGATGTTTTCTTTCAATAAGTCCATTCTGTTCAGGTGTTCTAACACATGATTTTTGGTGTACAATGCCTTTCTTTCTGTAGAATGACAACATATTAAACTCAGCACCATGATCAGATCTGATAATCTTTATACATCTGTCAAACTGAGTTTGTACCAGATTGCAAAATGCTTGTAAAAGACTATCAGTTTCTGATTTGGCCTTCATTAAATAAATCCAGGTAAATCTACTGTAATCATCAACAATTGATAGAAAGTAAGATTCACCATTTACAGTAGGTATTCTATTTGGACCCCAAATGTCTACATGTATCAAATCAAAACAATTAGAAGTAAAAGAATTGCTCACAGGAAAACTAGATTTCTTCTGTTTTGCCAAAGGACAAATCATACAATCATGCTTTGGTACTTTTATACTACTGTCTAAGTCTTGTAATATCTTGATTCTTTGGGATGAGGGATGACCTAATCTATAATGCCATAGCAAAGAATCTGAAAAAGTACAACTATTACAAGCTACAACAGGAATATTAGACTGATTTGTAGAAACATCAGCTTGAGTAGTCAGAATGTACAAACCCTTCCTTTCATTAGCTAAACCAATCTTCCTCATAGTTTTGTGTTCCTGCACAATACCACAGTTAGGTCCAAAAACAACAAAACAATTACTGTCACTGACTAACTTTTTGATAGACATTAGATTGTAAGTGAATAATGGTATGCAAAAAACATTATGTAGCACAATATCTTGATTGATTCTCACTTTACCAATGTGTGTGACAGAAACAACAGCACCATTTGGCAAATTGACATGCACATTTACTATATGTGTAACATCAAACATTAAGTTTAATGAGAAAGTAATATGATCTGTTGCACCTGAGTCTAAAATCCAATGTTTTAAACTGCCAAAAATACCTGACCCTTGTGGATTAGAGCCTGCTGAAAGAATAACAGAATTGCACTGTGAATTAGCAGAAGGTTGCAAATTCTGGATTAGTGACAAAAGATGCTCATATTGAGAACTAGTGATAGTTCCAGACTCTGCTTGATTCTGAGACTGTTGGTCAAAAGCATCTGCCTCCAGATTGTCATTACTCATGACATTGTTGATAGAGGAACCAGAACCTCTTCCCTGAGGCCTAAAATTTGGAGGAAATCCATATTTCTTATAGCATTTGTCAATGGTGTGACCTTCATTCCCACAAAATGTGCAGACTGGCCTTTTAGTTGAATTTCCTTGAAAACCCCTGCCTCCTCCTCTTCCTTGTCCTCTTCCTTGAAAAGAATTTGGCTGCTGCTGCCTATATACTGCATTACAATCTGCATTACCATTTGAAACTTGAGAAACAGAGGCTAGAACCACATTATCAGGAGTAGTAGATGTGTAATTAAGCTGTTGCTCATGATTTAATGCCATAACAAAGGCAGTCTTGATATCTGGCAAAGGCATTGTCATCAAGACTTGTGACTTAACATTGCTGAAGTTGCCATTTAGTCCTTTCAAGAATCTAGTGGTATAAGCCCTCTCATAATGTTCTCGAATCAATTGCAATGCTGGACAGGTACAAGGAGGAATCGGATTCAACACAAGATACTGATCCCATAAGGATTTCAATCTAGTATAATAATCTATTACAGAAAGAGATCCTTGCTTTGTTTTCTCAATTTCTTCTTCCAGATTTGAATGTCTGTACGCATTTCCTCTTGCAAATCGATCTTGAAGATCAACCCAAATTTCTCTAGCAGTGTCATAATAAATGACGCTTTCTGCAACTGCTGGAACCATAGAATTAACCAACCAAGAATGAACCAGGTCATTGATCTGCATCCAAGACGAAAAACCACGATCTGCAGTATCCGGCATAACAGATGTGCCATCTACATATGCAAGCTTGCCTCGAGATGATAACATCTTGGTCATAGAACGCTTCCAATGATTAAAGTTGTCTACTCCTTTCAACAAAGGTTGAACCAGAATCAGATTCGGATTTTCAAGATTCTGCCCAGAATTTGTGTTCGCCAGTGATGAACTTCAAGAAGCTAGAACGGAAACAAAAGAATTGAATAACAACGGAAACAATTAGTATTGCTCTGATACCATGTCGAATTTACTAAAACATGAACATAATCATGAAGATTCATATGAACATTATGAAGAAACGAAGAAACAATTTGAAAAATGGAAATGGCGGGAAACTAAGAACAAATCAATTTCCACTTGAACATTGGAATTAGCTTTACAGAATGATTTTGTTATCTTCGTATTGAGTTTATCAGCTTACAAATGCAGTACATATATACTAGTTGCTGATAACCAACTTTCCTAACTAACTCTAACTAACTCTAACTAACTAGTGTGTAGGTGTTTGACATTATGCCTCAATGAGCAAATCTTCACCTAACATCATATACTAACTTCAACATTAAAGTCTTTGATACATCCTAAAGGGAATTTGACCAAGGTCATTTGAAGAATTGGCTACTCATGCTCATGACATGGATTTGAGCATCACCTTAAACAAAGGACAAGCTGTCATCTAGGGCCCTCAAAAGGGAAGTGAAATAGACTAGAAAATTCATCGAATCAACTCTAAAAACATAAAATAAACAGATTATGACCACAACTGTGAATATTCCAAATCAGAGATAAAAGATGTCTGTGTTAGGAAAAAGCGAACCGAGCTATAGCCCTTAACGATGGTAACACAAAATAACAAACGGAAGGAAAAAGACAAAACGCCAAATTTACGTGGTTTCCGGTAATATGCCGACTAGTCCACGGGCGAAAGAGAAATATTACTAAAGAGGAGACATACAAAAGATACAACTCTCCTAAAGCCTAAAACAATACCCAAAATAGCTAAGGCAATTGAGAGTTTATCTTGATTGGTACACAAATTGACACACTTAGTACATCATAATAAAACACCCAAAAGTGATTTAAATATCTCTCTACTATATATAAGAAGGGAAAAAGTGTAGGTATATGACAAGTGTTTTTTTTTATTGGTCCGTCATTTTACTGTTCATTGGCCCAAAAGCCCAGCCCAACTTTTTTTTTTTTTAAAAAAAAATTACTGTTCATCGGCCCAACTGTTTCTACTGTTCATGCCACAGAAATTTACTGTTCATCGTTTTTTTTTCTTAATCTGCATATTAGCCTTAATTTAATCTTATTATGTGTGTTGTGCTTAAGATGTATCCGGTTCCAAATTTAATTACATATTGTTTTGCTTTGTGTTTAATAGCACCTCATATTGTTTTGCTTTGAGAAAACATTTTTTTTCGTTCATATATATCACGGATTACTAAATTTAGTAATTAATTTGGAACTTTTACTTTCCGTGTTAGGTGCCTGTTTAATTAGGGTTAAAACATTTAGCATTGTTTTGATAGTTACCAATATGTTATAAAACAACTAAATTTAGATTCTTTTCTCTATCTCTATCTCTCTACTATCTTTCTTCCTATACTAATAAGAAGGGAAAAATTGTTGTTCTGTGACACTTGTTTTTTTTTATTGGTGTGTCATTTTACTATTCATGGGCGGCCCAGCTCAGTCCAGGTTTTTTTTTTTTTTTTTTGACAAGAAGGGTTTGAGTTAAATTATTCCATTTTAGAGGACTCAATTGTATCACCTTTTAATGTGTGAATATATGTAGCAAATGTATGACTATTTTCAAAATATGTGGTCACGACTTGTTGCCGACACGATCTTTGTATCATGCCAAAATAATTTTGATGACGTTTACATGAAATATTATAAATTTTTAAAATAAATTCATTTCATAAAAAACATATCGTTTGTACACAACGATATGACTATTTTCAATATATAAGTCAACGACATGTTGCCTACACGATCTTTATTTCATGCTTAAAAATATTTGGATTGCGATTACAATGAAATATTAAAATTCTTGAAATGATTTTTTTTTTTTTGTAAAAAACATATCTTTTCTTTTTTTTCTTTCCTATCTAAATAAGAAAGGAAAGGGTATGCCACATGGCACCCTCCATTTTTTTCTCTCGGCTCCTCACATGTATAAATCACCAAAAAATCATCTCTTCTACTCTCATTTGTTGCTTTTTGTGTTTCAACCCTTTTTGTTATTTTGGACCGTCTGGTTTGTAAGGCTTGACATTGTAGAATTAAATTTTTTTTTTTCATAAAATGAAAATTGACCAGGATGAAATCGGATGGAATGAAATGAAAATCGATAAAACACGTGGTGGTGTGTAAGAGGAAAGTGATGTTAGGTAGGTGGTGGGTGGGGTGGGTTGGGTTGGGGTGGTGGGAAGGGTAGGATATAGTAAGATGGGTGGTGGGCACGGTAGGGTAGGGAGTTGTAGGGTAGAGTAGGATGGGGTGGTGGGTAGGGTAAGGTAGGGTGGGATAAGATAAAATAGGGTGTAATATGCTTAGCATGGATAGTGAATTAATATGTAGGTTGGGAGGTAGGTAGAGAGGTAGGGTGCGGTAGGGTGTGCTAATGTAGGTGAGACGAGGTATGAGATGTAATGCGGTGATGTATGGTAGGGTAGGATGGTATGGTTGGATGATGTGGCGTAAGTTAAGTAAAGTTTGGTAGGTTGAATAAAGTACGTAATATAGGGTAGTGTGGTAAGATAATATGTGGTAAGATAATGTGGTGTAGGGCATGGTAAGGTAGGATTGGATAGGTGAGTGTTAAAAAATGTTGGGATAAGGTGCGGTTGGGTGATTGATAATGTGTGTAGTAGATAAGAAAGAGTGTGTTGACTATGGTAGAGTTGTGCGGTTGGGTGATTGACGTCGTGTTAAATAATTGACATCATAAATTTGTTGTATAATATCAATGCCGGCTAAATTTCGTCATTTATATTGTGTTGTATTTAAAATGTGTGGAGTGATATTTTAGTTAAAATGTATTTTATATTTAATAGTTTTTGACATTTAAGGTAAACATCTAGCATGGCCACTCCGTGCGTTGCACGGAGTCCCGTTTTATAACTAGTATCTAACATAAGTCGGCTAAAGCCAACTTACTAATGATGTGGGAAATAAATTTGTTATCAAATATCTAATTGGGCTTTTGGCCCACTAAAATAACAAATCTCCACCTTGGGACAAATGCCCAAATCCAGAAATAGTAATATTACTCTTTCTCCACAAACTTCAAAAGTCTTCAGACTCTGTCAAACAAGTCCAAGCACTGCTTGAACTTAACAAATGAACGACGCTTCCTAATGTCTAATTCTGAACGAGATGACATACGGATTGCATAATTTCCATTAACTGTGGACCCCTTCAAAACATACAAATCACCAGACCTGCAAGCTTTCATAACAACAAGAGCACCTTTAATTAGCTTCAGAACTCCACCTTCAGCGGAGTACCTAAATCCAAGAGTCTCAAATGCGCCCAAAGAGATAAGATTTTTCTTCAAATCCGGAACATGTCTGATTCTAACCGTACCAATACCAGCAACCTTGCAAACTGCACCGTTGCCTAACGAAACAACTCCACCTTGAACTGAATCATACGTGGAAAACCAATCCCTATTGGGACATATATGATAAGTGCAACCAGAATCCAAGATCCACTCATCAACATACCTTAATTTATCATCAGCAAAGAAGATATCTCCATCACTCTCATCTTCTATGATACTGGCCTGAGCAGACTCTTTACCACGCTCTTTCTTCTCTTCACGCTTTTCTTTGTTCTTAAGTCGAAAGCAATCAGATTTGATATGCCCAATCTTCTTACAATAATTGCACTTCAAATCTTTGTGTCTGTGATTCAAAACATAATTCTCACTATCTGCATCCTTCTTATTTGATCTGCCCCGAACTACCAGCACGTCTGCCTGACTACTACTACTTCCCCTAGTTATATCTTTATCAATCTGCTCTTTCGGTTTCAAAATCGACTTAATTTCTTTGTAAGAAATTGTTTCCTTACCATAAAGCATTGTTTCCCTAAAATGCTTAAACGACTGGGGAAACAAACACAATAACAACAGGGCCTGATCCTCATCATCAATCTTAGCATCTATATTACTCAAATCCATCCGTAGGGAATCAAATTTATCTAAGTGCGATAATATAGATGACCCTTCAGACATACGAAGCATATACAAACTTTGCTTTAAATAAAGCCTATTCTCAACGGTTTTCTTCATATATAAGGATTTTAATTTTTCACACAAATCCTTAGCAGTAACCTCAGTGGCTACCTCTCTTAAAACCTCAACAGAAAGACACAAGATGATACCTGACCTAGCCTTCTTGTCGAGACCATCAAACTCCTCATCTGACATATTCTCAGGCTTCTTCTCCTTCCCAAGCAGCGCAATATCGAAGCCCTCCTGAATCAGCATAGCCTCCATCTTCAACTGCCACATCCCGAAGTTGACGTATCTGTCGAACTTCTCAAAATAATACTTAGTTACCGTCATGGTGGCTAATTTTTTTCAAAAAACTCGGAAAACGTCGACTCAAGAAAAACCACGGCTCCGATACCAGTTTGTTAGGAAAAAGCGAACCGAGCTATAGCCCTTAACGACGGTAACACAAAATAACAAACGAAAGGAAAAAGACAAAACACCAAATTTACGTGGTTTCCGGCAATATGCCGACTAGTCCACGGGCGAAAGAGAAATATTACTAAAGAGGAGAAATACAAAAGATACCACTCTCCTAAAGCCTAAAACAATAGCCAAAATAGCTAAGACAATTGAGAGTTTATCTTGATTGGTACACAAATTGACACACTTGGTACATCATAATAAAACACCCATAGGTGATTTAAATATCTAACATAAGTCGGCAAAAGCCAACTTACTACCGATGTGGGAAATAAATTTGTTATCAAATATCTAATTGGGCTTTTGGCCCCCTAAACTAACAGTCTGAATGCACAAAGGCCGAACGGAGCAATCGCAACAAAAGGCGACAACCGACTCTAGAGAAAAGACAACAAAATAAGTATCCCTTCTTTAGTTTTGATGCCCCCTCAATATTTGATGAGTTGCTACAATCAAAAATCATCGAGCTTCCTCTGATAGAACACTCGGTAAATGCTTCGAATTCCAATTAAGGAAACTATTGCAAGTATCACCGCCTCTGGGGGCCATAGTGTCAAGAATTTCTTTGTCTTTAATGACAATGTAATGCCCTTACCCAATGAAAGAAACGTCGTGCTTGAATAAGAAAAAAACAAGTATGAATCATATCATATTGGTAAAGTCGACACATGGTCATATTAGGACCATCCAGTTCGCAACTTCGATCCTATCAAAGTACCAACTGTAATAAGGAGGCTGCCAATTGTTCTAGAAGATTTGGGCATTGCTCAGTTGAAACCCAAATCGCAAACCATAATGAACAAAATACTTCATTGACTCATATGACGAAGATCGAATTCTTTTGACTCGGAGACATAAATAAAAAGGCCGCTCGCCATTTCAAGTTTATAAAATTAAAGCAAGGACATTCCAAATCCACCAAGGCAAAAGGAAGCCAAAAGACAAGGAAGCCCATGTCACGAAGACAAACCAATAAGTGGATGATAAAGTATAACGCTTTATTGGATGATCTCAAGTACAAGTGTCCTTGAAACCGTATCAATTTGATGGAATACATGCCAAAAGATGAAGCTTGTCGTTGCATATATCCTGATGAAAATTTTGTCACTTGTTATGCCATTCTTGATAAAGAAAACAACTCTGCCCCCGAAATAGTCGTGAATGGGATGGAAATTCTTTGCAAGATGAATATCCATCAATCAAGGCCAAAATCACTTGCACCGTCTAGATGACTTTTTTCTTATAACGACATTCTTGACATCATCCCATATCGTCTGATGATGCTGAGAAAATCAAGGTGGCCGTAACAGTTGTTTAGTAAGGATATCTGGCTATTTATGTATGACTTTACCGGTGATACGCAGTGGTGTTTTCGAGTAGGTGGTGGTCGGACTTAAGCAATAGATAGAAAGCTTGATAGTCGACAAATTGCAAGAGTTTTGGTTGATTTGTGTATTACTTGATTCCTTTAAGGTTACATTGAGCCCTTGTATATATAGGCAAGCCACTAAGTATGATTAAACTAATGACGATAATACATAATAAAGTGTGATGTGACAATAAATAAACTAGACAATTGTAGTCGGTCTAACAAAGGGCGGACCCAACATTAGGCCCCCTGGTGAGTCTTCGTCTTGGGATCTCCATAGGATAGCGGGCTCGCTTCATTCAACGGGCTTCGTAACACGAGGAGCGGACTGATTGGCTTCAGTTGCTTCTGGTCGCGCCGATGTGATGGCAGATTGAAGGCTTGTCGAAGAGCTCGGAGCCTCTGTCCGGCTTAGGATATTGTGGACTCGGCGGACCTAGAACATTGTCTATTGTTCAGGACGTCGGACGGACCTGATTGTGGTTCCGCAGAACCTTTTACGGGTTTGGCGTATCATCGTCCATTTTTCATGACGGCATACAATCGCGAACATAAGGTGAATCGTGTGTTACTCGATGGAATATCTTCCGTATATATCTTTCCACTTTGACTAATGAAAAGTTTGAGAAACTTTATGGATGATGACGATACGGGATTTCACCCCTCCACGTGGAATTATCTAATTGGTCCAGCTGGCATGTGGAAAAGTCCAAGTATATTATCCACATCGGGTCGAATACGAGACGAATCAGTGATCACCACCGCAGCCAGCAGATCTTGCAAGTGTGTCAACTCGAGCACCCATGTCGGTGTCATACAAGTCGATATCAGAGCTCCAACCCAGGTTCCTAAGCCCAATTTTCCAGTGGGTTACTTGGGCAAAGGGCAAGGCCCATTAAAGGGTATTTATGTCAATAGACCAAACCGTCTTAAGTTTAGGGCAGAAGAAGGGCATGTGCCTATAAATACATCATTCCAGGAACTACGTGAGGCTGGATTCCTGAACAATACACAGGATACGTAGGCAATCCAAAATACATTCTTGGACTCAGCCATAAAACCCTAAAATCACCCCCAAAACCATCCTTGATTCTATCATCCCTAGATTAAATTGGCCTCAAATTATACATGACAAAATCCAGCATCGTCAGATGATCACAACGACCATCGCTTGATGATGCAAGGATTCAACCAATAAGAGAAAAGAGCCATTGGAGTAATAAGACTTGACATCTTAATTGGTGACATGTCTTCCATTACACCCATCCACGTGATTGATGCCAAATGATCTTACAACATACTTATGGGAAGACCATGGATCCAAAAGCATGGAGTTGTACCTTCCACACCACATTAATGCTTCAAATATTGACAGAATGGAGCGATGAGAAAAGTCATCGTTGATGACAAGCACTTCACCAAGGTTGAACATCACTTTGCTGATGCCGAATCTACTCAAATCATATGCCTGCAAATGAAATGTGCACTTCATAAGGGAGCAAGGAACATTAAGCAAACATGGTGAAAAATAAGCACCAACCAAGAGAGGCACCTGAAACATGTCAACAAAGAATGGAAAAGTCGCAAAGGTTTTCTAGTTTTCCAAAGCAAATGAGAGACATAAGCTAATCATAAAAAGAAAAAGCTATAAGCGGACTTATTTTACTACTTCCTAAAAACGAAGCATTAAAGCTAGACGCTCTTCTCCAATAGTTAGTTTTTTCAAAAGAAGATCCCACCATGGAGCATGGAAATGTACCCTCTACACGAAAAGAAAGGTTTTATCCCATTGCATACAAACTCCTCGTCAAAGCAAGATACATTAATCCTAAAACCTTCACGCCAAACGTGGGGACAACAAAATCAAACATGAATGAATCATAAAAGCACTTTATATGGGGAAAGACATTAGGTGAAAGCTTCTCGTAAAGGTTTAGGATATATTCTTATGACGATTCTGAAAATCGTCTATATAAACTTTAAGGTTCTTTCTCTAGTGATAACCTAAAGGGGGGCTCCTAGAATACAGAAAACGATGAAAAGAGAGGGGGAGGTTGTGTGATGTTTTAGACTGCACTTGATAGTGATCAAGATGCCTACGTATCCAATGCCGGGATTGGAATCAAGTCCTTGTAGTTCCTTAGGGATTGTTTATATAGAGGGACTTGTGCCCTAGAGGTAGCGTGTGTCGTGTCCATGGTGGACACCGACTGACGTGTTCCCTAAGGAAAAAAGATTATGATTAGTTGATCTTCTTGATATTATGAGATAATTATAATGTTCAAATATTCAGATTAAGTGATAAAGATCGGAGCCTTTATGACTCGGGATTCCTTCCATAATTATCTGTTTATTTCACACGTGGGAAATACGATTAAGGATTGACTCTGGTCGACTTAGATGGCCCGAGCTGGGCTGGTTGAACCCTTCTGTGTCTTGTCTGACCTATGGAGGTCGGGGAGAATAGCCGAGCTAGTGTCAACTCGGACTCTTACGTGCGTAGAATGGTATGTCCGAAAGGGACTTAGGCTGTCTGGCAAGGTCGGTCACGGGTAGGTTAATTTGAATACAAGTGTTGGCTGACCCGCAGAGGTTGAGATCGAACTCAGACCTATCCATACTTATCGTAGGTTGGTCCTAAGCATTGGTCGACCTAGAGAGGATGGGATGAGTAGTCGAGCTACTCTAGTACGGCTGCTAGGACATTGGATACCCTTTCTCCCTCTACACTTTATGTCGAGCCATTAAAGAGGTGCCACATAGGTAAGTTCAATTCTTGGCATCGTCATAAGCCCCCCAGATCCAGCCGAGCCTTGGTTAGTTGGCTCGGATCTGCCTATGTGGCGACTCGACTTGGATGTTTAACTTGTAGGTTTTGAATTTGAATTGCCAGGTGGCAAAGCTAACTATGACGCAGTTACAACTATTTTGGGAATCGAGGCATCGCTGCTCACTAATACTAACTAGACCCGTTTTTCGAGGTGAGTAGGGGTTAAAACCCCATCATATCAATCGTTTTGCCTCACCAGTTTATTAAAGCAGAAGATCTGCCACCCATCGCTGCTTGTTATTCTCCTCTCAATCTTCGAATTCATTTTTACAAGTAACTGTCTCCTCTTCTCGCAATTTAGCTTTGTAGCCCGATTTCCTTTGTCTTCAGATATAAACCTTACTTCCAGGAAGCCTGAGTCCGATTTCATAAAGATGGCTATTGTGGATAGTAGAGACGTTGGGTCCATTCTGGGTCAAGAGGACCTAGACAAAATTTCCGAGTTGTACGGGGTTGACAAGGAAAGGTTCGCCCTAAAGTTGCCTTCAGAACCGCATTTGTTTGCTCTGGACCCGCCGGAGGGTTTCTGTACGGTTCATCGGGAATATTTCAAGATGGGTCTAAGGCTGCCTTTTTGCCCGGCGTTCCTCGCCGTACTCTGGTATTGCGAGCTAGGGCTTTCTCAGGTAGCCTCCAATGGTATCAGAGCCATCATTGGGTTTGCTATCTGGTGCCGGCTGCTAAACCTAAAGTTTAGGTACTTTTATCACCGTGTAGGGGTGAAGGATCAGAAGTTTAGGTACTTTTATCACCGTGTAGGGGTGAAGGATCATCCCTACCGGTACTACTTTTCTTGAAGGCAGGGTCGGTCATCCGACGACCCCATACTCCCCAAATATAAGGATTCCTTCAAATGGTGGAATGAGAGATTCTTCTACGTATGCCATGAAGATCATCCCGAGTTAAGCCGTTGGAATACGTCTGAATTTGACAAGGATGAGCGTCCTGAGCTACGCGATAAGCTGGTGGAAACGATCCATAAGTCTGGGTACTCCATTGAGTGGCAGAACCTATATTATGAGCTGATAAGGGCGGCTCGGTTAGAGGATGCAGGACCTGAGCCCTACACAGAGTTTTTCAAGACTGAGTGGAAATCCTGTAGGGTTTTTCTTTATGCCTTACGTTATTGCGCTTTGATTTTCTGCCCGACGAATACATTGCACTTGTTTTAATGGCCGATTTCACGGATCTGTTAGCTGGAGCAGAAGGAGAAGTTGTGGTTCGTCAGCCTGAGCCGGCCCCGTCTGTCCAACCCGAGGCTATGAAAGATCCTATCGTGGAAGCTGACGCGGTGGGTGCTTCTGTTAGGAAATCTCTAGTTTAACGCATCGGAATTTAAAATTTGATTTCCTTTTCTAGATCGTTCTGCATTTAATGCAATAAACACGTTAAGTAGTTTAATGGAATATACCTTTGATGATCTATAAGATCGTCGCTTTGACCGTCAACGGAGAGTAGTACAATGCGCTAGCCATGCACGCGTCCGGCCTCTATCAATAATCCACACGAACACCTCGCCGGAATCCTCCTTGGATTACTATTGGAAAACTCCGGTTGCTAGACCGGCCTTTTTCCTCTCTCTCAAACTCTCTATAGGATGCTATCTATTTTACACAAGAACTATAAGCCCTTGCAATTGTGATGTACAAAAGAACTTGACACCCACCTCTTATTTATAGTAGAAGGGGCGCCCCATCTTGGTGTGGAGGAGAAGAAAACCTTTTTCCAATAAAATAAGGAAAATCTTTTAGATTGATTTATCTCTTTTATTATAATTAATTTTACCAATATCTTATATTGAATATAATTATCTTATTTCCATAAATCTATTTTTCCAAAATCAATTAATATCCAATATTATGGTAATCTTATCAATTAAAGTGCACAATCCAAGTGTATCTTATACACATCAATTGTGGCGCCCTTATAGTCAATAAATTGACTTCGGAATATTCTTTAATTAATATAATTTATATATAATTAATATCTTGTATTTTATTTATTCATAATAAATAAATACCACCATATTAATTTACCACTATAACCTTTATAGTCTAGAGATAAACTTTCCTTATTTGGTTATCAACTATAACCGCATTTTAATCCGACTCGATGTTCATATGTGTGTGACCCGATAGGCTTCCGAATATGTTGGCCGTAGACACAAAGTGCAATTTACAAAAATGCCCTTCATGCCTAACGATCACGGGATAGCGTCTAGCAACACACCGTGACCCCCAATCATCGGAAAGTCAAAAGCAATGACTACTACATTTCATGTGAAGTAGTTACCGTGTAACTTACAATCCTATCGCTGTAATAATATCCATACGATCATATCTTGAGTGTCAATACATTAACGATCGTATCTTATAATCTGGATATCATGCTCTCTCGGAATAACACATTTACTCCCACTTTGCAAAGATTCTCGAGAGCTAGACATTCCTTATAAGAAGCCCATTTCGGATATTCGATACCAATCATAGGATACGCGATTCCCGGATGACCAATCATGTATACTCTGCATGCTTCAATATCACACCCAATCACTACCGCATGATCTCCCTGTATCTAGGGAAATCTCAACAGTGTCAAAGCATGACAATCCACACGTTGATGCCATGAAGACTCCGGTCTAAAGGATAATTACACAACCGCCACATAGTGTGACACTTAATGTAAGTGGGTCAGTCTAACATACGCATTCTCTAATACACGTCCACGTACAGTCCAAGTGTCTCTACACTTCGATAGATGAGATCTATCCCTACCTTCTATAGGATAGAAGACATCCAATATGTGCTAGTCTGATTATACTATCAATGTCCCATTTGACAGTATATAGGACTAGAGACATTTAAGTACCAAAATTGTTAGAGTGATTAGAGATCTCATCAACCATAATCACTATCATGGTTTCTCTGTCACAGTTTGACACTAGGGACGTTACTATATATATACTACAAACAGTATGAAGATAAACAATATATACTAACATAAGTGCTTTTATTAATAATAATAAAGTTATTACATGAACTAAATAGACTGTAAATGACCCGACTCGGTCGGATCCGGTCCAACCCGATTGGGTTTAGGACACATTTCCAACAATCTCCCACTTGGCCTAAAGCCAATCACCCATATGCCTAAGCCCGTGCATGTGAACATGTTTCTCATGCTTCGCTTGAGACAATGCCTTGGTTAACGGATCAGCTATGTTATCATCCGTGTGGACTTTCTCTATCTTTACATCTCCTCTATCAACTATCTCTCTAATCAAGTATAGCGCCGTAGAACATGTTTGGAATTCTGATGAGACCTTGGTTCCTTTGACTGAGATATCGCCCCATTGTTATCACAGTACAGAGGCACTGGACCTTCAATAGAGGGAACCACACCAAGTTCAGTAATGAACTTCTTCATCCAAACTGCTTTCTTTGCGACCTCCGAGGCTGCTATGTATTCGGCTTCCGTTGTAGAGTATGCAGTAGTCTCCTGCTTGGAACTCTTCCAGCTCACTGCTCCACCGTTAAGCGTGAAAACAAATCAAACTGTGACTTAAAGTCATCCTTGTCAGTTTGGAAACTAGCATCTGTATAACCTCGTAATACTAAATCATCATTCCCGAAAACCAGGAACATATCCCTAGTACGCCTTAAGTACTTGAGGATATTCTTGACAGCAATCCAGTGACCATCACCTGGATTGGACTGGTACCTACTAGTCATACTAAGAGGGTACGAGACATCTGGCCACATGATAGACCCGATTGCTAAAGCATAAGGGATCTTACTTATTTGTGCCCTTTCCTCCTCTGTCTGAGGACTCATTCCCTTTGACAGCTAAACCCTATGTGACATGGGCAGCAATCCTTTCTTGGACTGCTCCATGCTGAATCTCTTCAGCATCTTGTCTATATAGGTGGATTGCGACAGACCAAGCAACCTTTTAGATCTATCTCTATAGATCTTTATTCCTAAGAAGTTCTTGGATAACCAAGCTTTGACTGACTGTAACATAGGCACATCATTCCCTATGAGCAATATGTCATCTACATAAAGCACTAAGAACATAATGGCACTCCCACTAACCTTCTTGTAGACACAGGGCTCATCTTCATTCTTGATGAAATCAAACTGTTTGATTATCTCATCAAAGCGAAGATTCCAACTCCAAGAAGCTTGCTTTAATCCATAAATGGATCTTTGCAGTTTACACACCATCCTGGCATCATTGGTTGTGCAACCCTCAGGCTATGTCATATCCACTTCCTCAGACAGGTTCCCGTTAAGGAAAGCTGTTTTCACATCCATCTGCCAGATTTCATAATCATGGTATGTTGCAATAGCGAGCAGAATTCTAATGGTTTTTAACATGGCAACAGGCGAAAAGGTTTCGTCATAGTCAACTCCTTGTGTTTGCTTGTAACCTTTTGCCACTAACATAGCTTTATAGGTAGTCACGTTACCGTCCATGACGTCGGTCTTTCTCTTAAAGACCCACTTGCACCCTATAGGAACTATTCCTTCAGGTGGATCAACTAAGTTTTAAACTTGGTTTTCTTTCATGGATTCCATCTCAGAATTCATGGCTTCTAACCATTTCTCTTTGTCATGCCTTAATAGCACTTCCTCATAAGTTCTAGGGTCCTCATCTTCCATGAGATACATGTCTGTGTACCTTTCGGGTTCACAGAGTTCCCCTGTGGATCTTCGAGGTGCTAGTGTGTTCACGGTAGGGGTTGGTGATCACGTGTAAGTCACTAACGTCGATATTACTAGCAAGAATACTAGGTACATCGCAGTATAGTAAATGCGAGTCAAGGTCGATCCCACAGAGACAATGCAACTTATACATATAAACGATTCTAACCTAATTAAGAAGCAACATATAAGCGGTCATTGACCAACAATAACATAAAATAAAACAAATATGGTATACCTCTCCCTCTCCTCACCGATCTACTAACTTGGATTAGTTAATCTTTAAGTTTACTTCCCCACATAATTTCCTTAGATTAATCGCGAGCTTCTAATGATTATTATCATATTTATCAGCTACGGGTGCAATTCCTACTCCTATCTACTCCGACAATGGCACTAGACTATCTATACGCAAGCTGCCCTCCTTAATTGGTCCGTAATAGCCCATACGCATAAAGAACAAGAACTGCCGATATTAAGCGTTACCTCATACCGCTCACCCACCTAGACAGCTGTCGACACTGACCAGCACGTTCCTAGGGTCAATCAAGACTATGTCCTAATTAACACTTCACTTGCGGTCCTTCATGTTAATTTACGAATTATGAATACTAGATTGTCCAGACCTATTACTCGTTTTAATTATTTCTACCGATCAACGTAGCTGTAGTGAATCCCAATTTAGGTTTTCTAAAATAGGCCTCGGTAAACCGGTATAGACCGCCGGTTTACCGGGGGCGGCTTTTCCTAATATCCGGATCTACATTGCTCAATACGATTAAAATAAGTAAATTATGGGGTTGTTAAACATGCAGATTAACTAAAACACATAAATACGAACAGATATACCATATTGAAGACAATAAAGGAACGTTCAAAGCTTCATACCTTCAACAATGGAGATCTAGCTCGATCTACTCAAGCTAGAGATGATGGAAGAAGGGAGGAAACCAAAAACAACTCTCCAAAGCTCAAGAAAACTTTATTGCATAATAACAATTGTAATGTAATATATAAAATTGAAGATTGTATTAAGCATATGAAAACTCTCAGTATATGCGGCTTTATATAGATACAATAGCCAACTTAAGACTCTCTAAAACCCTAACCGACTTAGACAATGCGGCAGAAAGAATTTCGTGTTGAATAAGCCACCGGTTTACCGGGCCTAACCCTCGGGTTACCGGGCCTTCTATTCTTCTTTTTCTTCAGCAGGCTTCTTCTTGGAGTTCAATTACTCAGCCCGATGCATTCCTTTTGGTCCAGATCCGTTCTTTAATGCTCCAGATTCGGTACATCTTATAAAACATGCAAAACGAGACAAAACAGTACCAAAACATCGGGAAAATAGCATAGATGTAGAATTACGATCCTGGAAACACTCACATAGAATTTAACACATATTCCAAACAATAACGAGTTTATCTATCCTCTCTTCAGCAGAATTCGGGATGAATATAGGTATAAATATCTGTACCATTTAGAGTGTCATCAGCCACCCCCCACTTAGCATTCGATCGTCCCAAGCAAAAAGGCGAAAAGAAAATAACACTTTGATCAATGCACAAGTTAATTAACAACTATGCCTTACAATGCCAAGATCAAAATCATGCCACTCGTATCCATCAGTAACATATTAAACACTATTCATGTCATGAGCCAATGTTTGTGTGCATTAACTTTCACAACCGCTTAGAAATGAAGACAATCTCACATTACGTCAACCCATAGTAGAACTAACCAGTCTCGAACATGTTATTTATTAATTAATTGAGCTGGCAAGGCGGATCAAGAACCGAGTACTACTCTTAAGCTCACGTTTATCGGTCTATGCAAAAGTCGTGCGTCTTACGCTCCATCGACTAAGATATTGCCAAAGAGATTATAATGTATATATTTTAATGCACTTCTCTTTCTTGGCGGGTGAACTCTCATTGATTTATCTATCCTCACGGTCACACTCTTGATAAACTACCGAATCCGAAATTTCATTGCCTTTCTAAGCATTGGTGGAACATGATTCGTGATAAAGCTAGGGTCAACTCTAGTCAAAGCAATATGCTATCGACTACATACTAAGGAAAGTGAGTTATACGTGCTTAAAATGGTGCCTCATAACAGAATATGCGCTTAATATGCCACTACTTTAGAAGTGGACACTTTCTCATACTCGTGCAAAGTAAAACAAAGATGAAGTCAATTAACTCGAAAAGATCAAAGATATCATAATTTTTTGAAATTCTGTCTAAAAGAATCAAAGTCTAAGTGGTGAATCGTGCATCAACGAGAATCAAGACAATCACGCAATTTATGGAATATAATGCTAAAAATCTAAGTGATGTTCCTCTACCCCCTACTTAATCGAAACATTGTCCCCAATGTGTAAGATGAGAAATAAAAACGAAAAGGAACTTAGCTTCAGTTAAGGGCGGAACCAAAGAAGAAACGGATCATCGTAAAATTCATCGGGCTCACGTAAGTAGTCCATGAAGAATCTGTGCTAAATAACTCAAGAAAAACCAAGAAGAATAGTGGTGACAATAAACTGGATAACAAAAGTGCGGCAGTAAAAGCGAAAATAAATAACGCCAAAACAGTTTAAGCCGACAAAATCATTATATAAAATTTATTCTGCTACATCAACTAAGTAGGAAAATAAAAATAAAAGAAAAACAAGAAAAATGGAAAACAACAATAAAAAAGAAATAAAAGCTAGTCCTCATCGGAATCACCCTCCCAGTCGACTCCATGCTCAAAACCGGGAGGTGGTGTAGAACTTGAGGCGGCGGTGGCTGAAGATGAGGCGCTACCATGTGGGGCAGTCCTAGGTGGTGGGGTAGCAGGCGGAACTCCTAGAAAGTCAATAATCATATCCATCTTGCGATGCAGACTCTCAATCTCTCTCGAGTGCTCCTCAAGCAAGGCTCTCTGAGTTCTCGGTGTGCACCAGAGTACGCTCTCTCTCTGCTCTAACCCGTCTTTGAACTCTCGAAACTGACTGTGAACTGAGCTGAGGCTCAGAACCTTCCCAATCATCACTGACAAGCATCTTTACCTCGGCCTCTAGAGCAAACATATCAATCATCGGCCCGTATGGTAGCAGCTCTCGCTCAGAAGTGGCGGCAAGCTCATGAATAGGGCTATGCATCAACAGACCGATGTTGATCGGGGCACCCGTCTCTAGGTAAAACATCAACTCTGCCCTCGAAGTGGTGACAAAAACCATGTGCTTCGTCGGAAGAAGGCGTGCACATACAAATCGATTGACCATCTTCCGGTCCCAAGATAAATCGTTCTCTAGGAAGATGGTGGGGACTCCAGCAGCATTACGCTTCTATTGCACCCCTAAGAAATCAACAACCATATCCATCCTCTTGAAATCAGCAATGTTGCTCAAGGACGTGTACTCATCCGGGCCCACCGGTGGATTTCTAACCCCAAAATGAGCATTGATCCGCTCAATTGAAAATCAACCTTAACACCGTGAACCATAGCAATTGTGGCTCCGGGGTTATGCGAAACGTAAGCATAAAACTCTCTTACCACCGTGGCGTTGAACCTTGCCGGTGCCTCAACCATGTCCAATAAATCTTGCGCTTGTAGGGCCTCTGGCAATATCGACCCGCAATCATCCAAATCTACCCCTAGTTCTCGAGCCACTGGTCTTGCGTTCTAATGGCCTCGGAACGACTCGTAGATAGCTAAAGAATGGAATTGCGCAACCCCGTCTATCAGCGGATTGGCATCCCCATACACTGCCTAGTAACCACTGGGATGAACATCTGACCTTTGACGCTTAGGACCCATCCTGAATGAGTATAGAACCTAATACAGAAGCTATTTCTGAAAAATAACCCTCGGTAAACCGGAGGTAAGGTACGGTTTACCGGCCTTAGTTTTTCTGGATTTCTTTCTGGACTGTGCTTCTGATGATAGAAGAAGAAGAATGGCAGCACCTCACTGTAGCAGCAGCAATATAACTCAGCAACAGGGAAAGGAAATGGTGTTTAGGGTTTGGAAAATAGAAGGAAATTGGTTTGGTTATGGTGGCTTTTTGGTGGTGATGGTGGCCGGATTTTAGAAAGAAAGAAGAAATGGAAGAAGTTTGGTGAATGAGAGAGATGAAAATGATAAGAGTGATGATATTGTTGATGAAGGGGTGGTTTAAATAGGAAGAATGGAATGTTTAGTGGGATAATGGGTAGAGAAGTTATTAGGGTGAGGGATTTGAGGAGGTGATTGATGGGATTGAGGTGGAGTTGTGTTGGAGTGTGGGAAAGGATGAAAGATTTGAAAAGAGGGGAAAATGGTCCGGTTTCTGCTGACTGGCCATATCTGGTGCAACGTGTGTCCTCCATGTGTCTCTAAAAATTCATCTTTATGAACTGACGTTCAGAAATTTGAAAATCCAGCCTCGGTAACCCGGAGGTTACCCTCGAGATACTGGGGGTATCTTTTCCCCAGATTTTTGATCTGCCTTTGCTGCACTTCTTACTCAACCTTTCTGCTCAATTCTGACCTCAAATTGACTACCCTTTTATTCTTCAATTGTTATTTCCGACTCAAAACCTAACCTACTTCACTAGAATCCGCAACGAGGTAAAAAAACCTTTCCACGACCATTCGGTTTCAAGCCTAAGTTTGTGGTAGGATGAAAAAAAACTCGTCCCTTCATCTGGCTACTTTTATTCAATCCTAAACTACCTAAGGGTTTGAAGAGATAGTTCTGAGTTTATAGTCGCCAGCTCAACTTTCTTCAGATCTCTTGTCAATCTTGGGTTGGGGCCTTCACTCGCCAAACTTCTGCTCCAAAGGTTTTCACTTTTAAAGAACCTTTTTGAGCTCTCTTCCTTGCACGCCTCTCTCTCTCAGCTTGTGTGCTAGGTCTGCCTCTGCGTCGAGATTTAGACTTTAAGCTCAAGGACTCCACGTTTTCCACTTTTAGCTCGACTTGTTCACTATGCAACATGGAAGGACTGGTTCCCGTGAGCATCTTTTCGTGGTCCTTATCTTCTCTTTCTCTCAGCATTAATCTCAGAAACTCTTCCTGACAACCTCTCTATTCTTATGCCCCTCAATCTCCAAGATCTTTACCTTCCCTGAAGCATACATCATCTTACAACTCTCCGGTCGGTTTTCTAGGGGTTCTAGGATCCTAAAAGATACAGCATCGTTATTCATCCTTAGAGTAATCTCCCCCTTATCAAAATCCATAACCACCATGCTCGTTGCTAAGGAAGGTCGTCCTAAAAGAACCGGGGCACTAGGATCTTCAGGTACATCTATGACCATAAAGTCGATAGGGTACGTGAACCCTCCTGCCTTGATTGTGCATTTCTTAAGCAAACCAGTAGGCATGTCTCTGGTTCTATTTACTAAGGTCATGGTTCTGGTTTGATTCATCACGACTGGAAGTTTGATATTTTGACAGAAGGAAAAAGGAAGAATATTGCAACTCGAGCCAGAGTCGTAGAGACCTAATCCTACGGAAATTCCATTAACATAAATTGGGAGTCTGAACGTGCTAGGGTCTCCTAACTTCACCACGGTGTCTGAGTCTGGGTAATCCTCAAGCTTAGAAAACATCGTGTCAGGATCCTCTTCAGGATCATCAGAATCATAATCTAAAGATGATATTTCAATTAATTCGCAAGGAATCTCACCGGACGATATATGCTATACTCCTTAAGGTCATCTTCAGGCTCTTGCTTGCTTGCTTTCTCAACTTTTTTCAACCGTTGCTTTACCGCTTCATAATGCTCTCATGCTTTAGTTCCGGGATACATGGAAATTGGTGTGATGTTCAAGATTGTTCTGGGCATATTGTTTGACTTGTGTGTGCTTTTTCAACTCTGAATCGATCAAATTTCTGAAGTGTTCTAATCAATCTGCAAAAAGACAAAATAAAACAAAGAAAAAGGTTAGCAACTTCCGCTTCAGCTTGGTGTGATCCCAACTGTTGCGGACCTACTAACTAAAATCAACAGGGATTAACACAGAATACCAGGAACTGTTCAGAAATCGATTTTCCAGGCCTCGGTAACTCGGAGGTTACCTTCGGTATACCGGCCCTGAAATTTCTAATTCTGGCAGTTTAACATGTGCAAGACTGATACAGAACGACTCAAGACTCAAAATAAAATAAAATAAAATAAAAACGACTTCTTAATTAGAATTAAAACGTTTATATTTAAAAATTGGCAATTGTCCCGGCAACGGCGCCAAAAATCTTGATCGCGTGTAAGTCACTAACGTCGATATTACTAGTAAGAATACTAGGTACATCGCAGTATAGTAAATGCGAGTCAAGGTCGGTCCCACATAGACAATGCAACTTATACATATAAACGATTCTAACATAATTAAGAATCAACATATAAGCGGTCATTGACCAACAATAACATAAAATAAAACAAATATGGTATACCGCTCCCTCTCCTCACCGATCTACTAACTTGGATTAGTTAATCATTATGTTTACTTCCCCACATAATTTCCTTAGATTAATTGTGAGCTTCTAATGATTATTATCATATTTATCAGCTACGGGTGCAATTCCTACTTCTATCTACTACGACAATGGCAGTAGACAATCTATACGCAAGCTACCCTCCTTAATTGGTCCGTAATAGCCCATACGCATAAAGAACTAGAACTGCCGTTATTGAGCGACACCTTATACCGCTAACCCGCCTAGACAGCTGTCGACACTGACCAGCACGTTCCTAGGGTCAATCAAGACTATGTCCTAATTAACAATTCACTTGCGGTCCTTCATGTTAATTTACGAATTATGAATACTAAATTGTCCAGACCTATTACTCGTTTTAATTATTTCTACCGATCAACGTAGCTGTAGTGAATCCCAATTTAGGTTTTCTAAAATAGGCCTCGGTAAACCGGTATAGACCGCCGGTTTACCGGGGGCGGCTTTTCCTAATATCTGGATCTACATTGCTCAGTACGATTAAAATAAGT
Organism: Gentiana dahurica var. dahurica; assembly: GCA_024500145.1. NCBI lineage: Eukaryota > Viridiplantae > Streptophyta > Magnoliopsida > Gentianales > Gentianaceae > Gentiana > Gentiana dahurica. The sequence continues at coordinate 85,987,424 of CM044899.1, read as the reverse complement.
AAATTATGGGGTTGTTAAACATGCAGATTAACTAAAACACATAAATACGAACAGATCTACCATATTGAAGACAATAAAGAAACGTTCAAAGCTTCATACCTTCAACAATGGAGATCTAGCTCGATCTACTCAAGCTAGAGATGATGGAAGAAGGGAGGAAACCAAAAACAACTCTCCAAAGCTCAAGAAAACTTTATTGCATAATAACAATTGTAATGTAATATATAAAATTGAAGATTGTATTAAGCATATGAAAACTCTCAGTATATGCGGCTTTATATAGATACAATAGCCGACTTAAGACTCTCTAAAACCCTAACCGACTTAGACAATGCGGCAGAAAGAATTTCGTGTTGAATAAGCCACAGGTTTACCGGGCCTAACCCTCGGGTTACCGGGCCTTCTATTCTTCTTTTTCTTCAGCAGGCTTTTTCTTGGACTTCAATTACTCAGGCCAATGCATTCTTGTTGGTCCATATCCGTTCTCCAATGCTCCAGATTCGGTACATCCTATTAAACACGCAAAACGAGACAAAACAGTACCAAAACATCGGGAAAATAGCATAGATGCAGAATTACGATCCTGGAAACACTCACATAGCATTTAACACATATTCCAAGCAATAACGAGTCTATCTTTCCTCTCTTGAGTAGAATTCGGGGTGAATATAGGTATAAATATCGGTACCATTTAAAGTGTCATCAGTTGGCATCACATCTGTATTTGTTGTCTCCTCTACTTCCATCAACTGACTGTTATCCGTAAGTGGTTCTTGAATTTCTTCGAGATCAATCTTACTCCCAGTGACCCTATCCAGAATAAACTCTTTCTCCAGAAATTGGCCAGTCCTGGCAACAAACACCTTTTGTTCCTCAGGATGGTAAAATTGGTACCCTTTGGTTTCCCTAGGATATCCCACAAATAGACATTTGTCAGACCTGGGCTCTAATTTGTCAGGCATCATCCACTTCACGTAAGTCAGACCACTCCAAGGTTTTAGATGACCTAGGCTCGGTTTCCTCTTAGTCCATACCTCGTATGGCGTAGAATCAACCGTCTTTGATGGAACTCGGTTATGTGTATAGGATGCGGTTTCCAGAGCATACCCCCAAAAAGAATTTGGAAGAACTATGTAGCTCATCATGGATCGCACCATGTCTAACAAGGTGTGGTTCCACCTCTCAGACAAACCATTCATTTGTGGCGTCCCGGGAGGGGTCCATTCAGGTAGAATCCTATTCAGGTAGAATCCTATTCTCATTCAACTGCCACATATCGTACCCTTAGATCTACTTCGTTCGGTGAAGAACGAACAACCCCAAACGATAAACAATAACTGAGGAGACTTAATTACAAAGAACAAAGAACAAATAACTACAAGACTCACATAATTGCTGCAAAACTTGTATTAAAACTGCTTTGAGAAACTGAGAATTTGTGTTAAGAAAAAGTAATATTCAAGATATAAAGTGATACAATGAAATAAGTATATATAGGCTTGGAAAACCGACTTAGGATAAACTCCAGCCAACCTAATTTACGTTTCCTAAACCCTAATAGAGTCTAAAACGCGTCGAGATAACTCCGAGCCGATCCTCAGTCTGCCTCTCAAATCGCTCCCAGCGAATCATGGGCTCGCTGCCAATGAGCTCACTGCTTTCTGATTGGCTCGCTGGGTTTTCTTGTTCCTTACTCCACTCTTCATGCTACTTTGATATTTATCTTTAATGCAATCCGATTCCGCTCCGATTTATCCTGAGATTTACTTCCTTCGTTGGTAGATATCCTCCGATTCACCGTAATCTATAAAATCAATGATTATCACACAGTAAATCATATTTAAATAATAAAAATAGATAAATACCAAATTATATTCTATAAATCACATAACATTAAATAAACATTATAAACATGTGATTTAATATAAAATATATATTATTAAGCTCGATTTAAGGACAACGTTGATGACTTTTATATGTATAATTTGACCGTCATCAACTTTCCCCCACTTTGACTTTGATCGTCCCGAACAAAGCATCAATAAGTCATTCCCCAAGATAACATTTTCCAATGGTCAAATTATACTTACACAAGAAACTTGAGTCAACTCATGCCATTCATGCTCATAAGGTATCCATTATTCACTACTAGCTATGAATCGAAGTGATGCGTGCATATGCATCCAGTTTTATATATTCGTGGCAAGATTAAAGTTTATGCTAACTTTGCATTCTTAACCTACCAACATCATCATTCCCACTTCTTAAGCCTCGCAATGTGTAAAGACATGGTGCAATAAGCAAGAGCGTCATCTAAAAGGTTTTTGGACTCGGAGACCGAGAAAATACTCAAAGCCTCTTAAAAAGTTGAATTTCTTCGCATTTTCATAATTTCAAGTATTAACACCTCTCAAGAAAGAAACCTGCTTTAAAAGTAAAGTATGCATTGCAAGAATCCTCCCCTCACAGATTAGTCAATAGCATTGAATATTACCACAAGATCGGGGCTACTTTGGTAATGTTACTACAAGCCCAGTGTTTAACGCATTGTTAAAACACAGATAATTCTCAAGCTTATTACTCCTCTTTGATGGCTAGAAGATAGGAATACATCAGCAGATAAATATCGACACTAAGTTCACATAACCAATCATCTACACAATGTACACATAATTCTTCTAGTTATTATGATTCGTGCGATAATAGTCGATTCAAAATTGAGTAATCGAATAATAAATAACTACTTGCAACAGTCGGCATGAATATCCTTAAATTTACATTCACATAAATATAAAATGATCACGTAATCATGCAACTTGGTTCCTTTCCTATCAATTCAATGTTTTAAGAACTCACAATTCTAAGGGTACGAGATAATTAATTTGGCATTTTTCAATTTTCTTCAACTTTTCACCGTTTCATTCAAGTTTAATACATATCACATCATAGCTAAGTCTCCTACCCCCCACTTAAACATGACATTGTCCCCAATGACAAATAAAAATGAGATATTAAGAAAAATACATAGCTCTGGAAACGGCTCTCAAGTAAGATGCAGAATGCAGGAGTAATCCAAGCACGTCGTGGAGAAGCAAATGAAAACCTGTTTAAGCATATGAAATAGAAACTCCACGAAACAGTTAATAACACGTCAGTGGAAGTTATAAAATAATGTGGCAGTAATTAGATATAAAATATCCAAAAACAAATTAAGCCACTTTATTTTATACAACCAATGACAAGGAAAACCAAAGAGTTAAAACGACTCGTTCATACACGAATTCTAAAACGAATAAGAAAAAGGATATATAGACGCAAAAAGAAAAATACTAAATAGAAAGAAAAATAAACAATCAACAAAAGATTATAGTCTTCATCGATATCCTCCACCACAAAATTATTAGTAAAACCGGGTGGAGAAGGCAAAGATCAAAAAGCATTACCCCATGTGGGAAAACACGAGGTTGACTGGATCAACCATGTATTCAATCCAGTGTAAAAGAGAAACTTGGTAAGGTATAACAGATTGAATGTGACCTATCGGCTAAAGATAAAATCAAATACTTAGCGCAGACGCTTCACGTTTTGATTGGATATCAACAACTTAGGGAGATGTAGCTTCTCCTCGAAATTACTAATTACCCAATTTATCACGTAGAAGGTCTCAACGTCATCAACAAGGTCGGATCGGTGTGATATTTTAGAACAAAACTCATCATCTTTATGTGCTGGAAGGGTCAGAAAAATTGTGAAATTAAAATCTTCCGGTAGAAAGAGAAGTTGTATTTCGATCGAACCAAAAACTTATAAAATCTAGCTAGGTTCAGAGCTACACTTACCCCAACTAGGATCATGAAAACCAAAATGATAAAAGATAATCATTAAAACTTAGCAATATTTCTAATTCCGCAACACAAGGGTATTTTGTAAACAAAATGGAGGTTGAGAGTATGATGGGTTTAGAAAAAGATATACATAAGGACGGGAAGAAAAGATAATATAGGGATGGGGCAGAAATTGTGTTCTGGGTGGGTGGAAATTGTTTTAGAATATGGGTTTGGGTAGGTATTGGTGAATGGATTGGGTGAGGGTGGGAGAGTGAAATTGATGGAGAGAAAGAGAGGGAATGAAAGAATGGTTAGAAATGTGAATTGTGAGGCAGATTGGTGAGAGAATAGAAAAGTTTGAAGGGTTAAAAGGTATAAAGGAAAGGATAAGGGTAGTTGCAGAACGAATTGCACACAACTTTGGATTTTCACTCAGATTGCCATTCTAAAAAGTTTTTGAAGTTGACCAAAATCCTTCCGGTTTACACCAATCATTCTTTGTTACATTTTCAATAATTCTCAAGCTCTCTCAATGCTTCCAGCTTAAGGTTGATTGCTAAATTTCCTTTTCTTTAGCAATTTCTTGACTCTCCTATGGAACTCTACTTCACGTGGTCTATATTGAGTAAAAAAGTTTTGCACATCCTTAGCCTAATGGCCATCGGAACACGGGAAATAAAAAACCTCAACACATGTCACGTTACTCTTATTTGACTCAAAGAAAACAAAACCAAAAAAAGAAATCCTAAGGGTTTTAAAGAAGTAGTTCTGAGTTTAAAGTCCTCAGCTCGACTTTCCATAAATTATCCTTATCAGTTATCATTCATGGATCGCCAGATGTTGACCCCTTGAACACTATATGAGGTGGGCTCGTTCTTTTGCGGATTAATATCCTTTCCTTGGTTGTGATACCTAGGAAACGACATTTATCCATACCATTTATACAAAGCTCTTACCTCGGCTCTCGTTTTAGGAACTAGTGAATTCTAAGAAGATTTAGTCCTAGTGACCCATTTTAATCATATCCTCTAGAATGCTGCTTCATTATGCTCTCTCAAAACTCAACGTCTTCTTTAGATTGAGAATTCTTAAAAACTACACAATTGTTGCTCCCATGGCCAGTAGAAGCAATCTCATGCATAGGACAATGAGATTTTAACAGAACTACGAGGAACTCTTTATTCACTGCTTCCATTCAACAACTACATGTTTCCCTACACCCTCTAGATGAGACAGATTTGGGGCAGAACCTTAGACACTAATAAAATTAATCTTATAAACTCACTCCGGGCTATTATTCATACTCAGGTTCATGTATAGGCTAACTTATGATAAAAAACAAAAATATAGTAAAACATAAGCAAAAAAAAAGGTATTACCTTGCCTTCAACATTATACCACGAAGAATTTAAGCCTTTAATTTTTTTTTTCTTTCTTTCTTTTTTTTAGGAGCCATCTTGGTGCTTTAAAGGTATTGCTTCCATCGCTTTTCCCATCGTAGATTCGTAGCTCCACATGTTGCTGGGTTATTTTCTCAGCGCCCGCGAAAAATTACTGACTCGGATTATTGTTTCCCTGGTTTCTACAAACAGAAGAAAAACGAAAACAAAACAGACCGTAGACTGACTTTAACATGGTTTCCCATGCTGCTATCAGACCTTCGGATTAAACATACGGAGATAAACAGACACGCGAAGTCCCAGAAAACAGAACCAGGCTCGCTGGCAGCGAGAGACAGTCTCGCCGGGAGCGAAACCAGCTGTTCCAGATTCTGGAATTTTTACATAGAGCAGACAACTAGAGGGACTCAAAAACGTAAAAACAGACTCTAAAACAGAAAACTTAACATGAATAAAAAATTATTTATATATAAAATTGACCGTTGGTTCCCCGGCAACGGCACCAAAAACTTGATGACGTAGATCAAGTGATAATAAAATACTTGACCACCATAAACCAATACTAGCAAGAGGACTAGGTCCATCGTAGTATAGCTATAGCGAATCAAGGTCGATCCCACAGGGAACCAATTGTGGATCATTTGTATACAAACAATTAATCATTCATGTCAAGCACACAGAGGCGGTCTACAACCAACAAAAGACAAGAAAGATAAAGGACTCGACTCGACACAACACAACAAAGACAACGTAATGAACCTCCCCAATTATTATGTTATTGTTTGGATCTAGAGATTCTATATAATTAAGCTAGACTCGACAACTATTAATCCGATTCGTATTTCTTTTATATTGGCTACGGGAGTCATCCCCTAAACTTGATCTAGCTCCGGTTAGGCCATCTGGATCAATGTGCTACATTACGTGACTTCGCTTCGTAGGCCTCTATCTCATATAACTCACACGCTTACAGAACTAGGGATGCCGATATTAACCGTATTCCTCACCTAGGCAACATTCCCGTGGTTAGGCGTACTTCCTAAGTGATCGCATCAGTCTCTGTCCCATTAACACTAACTTTATAGGTATCATGTTAATCTACGATTTACGTATAACTAGGTGCATGCAATTTTCGAATACAGAACAGATCTAGATCTCGCGGAAAGTCCCGGAAGATCAATTCATGAGCCGACCTTGGAGCCCTATATTGATATTTCCTAATAATACACTAATTAAAACAGACGAGCAACGTAGCCGTAGCCATACCTACTAAGATAAGAAATTCTAGTTGGACAATCACACCATAAAGACGTGGCTAGATTGATGCGGTGAAAACCTAAATCTTAGCGTTTCTATATACGTAACGGATAAAATAGAGATCATAAAGCAATTATATAGATCTACTAAAAACACGATTGTCGATCATACCAAAGTCATCTATAGGTCACCGGATAACAGATCAGGGTGTGTGGATCCTTATAGACAAGGAATCCCCACTGCCTCATATCGTATCCTTAGATCTACTTCGTTCGGTGAAGAACGAACAACCTCAAACGATAAACAATAATTGGGGAGACATAATTACAAAGAACAAAGAACAAATAACTACAAGAACTCACATAATTGCTGCTGAACTTGTATTAAAACTGCTCTGAGAAATTGAGAATTTGTGTTATGAAAAAGTGATATTCAAGATATAAAGTGATACAATGAAATAAGTATATATAGGCTTGGAAAACCGACTTAGGATAAACTCTAGCCGACCTAATTTACGTTTCGTAAACCCTAATGGAGTCTAAAACGCGTCGAGATAACTCCGAGCCGATCCTCAGTCTGCCTCTCAACTCGCTCCCAACGAATCATGGGCCCGCTGCCAGTGAGCTCACTGCTTTCTGATTGGCTCGCTGGCTTTTCTTGTTCCTTACTCAACTCTTCGTGCTACTTTGATATTTATCTTTAATGCAATCCGATTCCGCTCCGATTTATCCTGAGATTTACTTCCTTCGTTGGTAGATATCCTCCGATTCACCGTAATCTATAAAATCAATGATTATCACACAGTAAATCATATTTAAATAATAAAAATAGATAAATACCAAATTATATCCTATAAATCACATAACATTAAACAAACATTATAAACATGCGATTTAATATAAAATATATATTATTAAGCTCGATTTAAGGACAACGTTGATGACTTTTATGGGTATAATTTGACCGTCATCACAGCCTTCGCCTTCATGGACTTCTTTTGGGCTTTTGCCTTGCCCTTGTTAGAAGTGACCAGCAACACTTGCTTTCCCTTCCCCACAGTGCCCTCAGCAGTTTTCAACATGTTCAATAACTCCGCAAGGGATCTATCTTGTTCATGTGATAATTCATCAAGAACTGCGAGAATGAATCAGGTAGAGATTGCAGAATCAAGTCAATACTCAATTCTCGTTCCAACTTTTGGCCCAGCTTCCCAAGCCTCTCTATGTACCCAATAATTTTAAGCACGTGTGACCCCACATCAGTCCTAGACGCCATCTTACAACTAAAAATGGCCTTCAAGACCTCGTACCTCTCAGTGCGAGACTGAGAAGCATAGAGTTCCTTCGGGTGGACCATGATTGTGTAGGCGTCCATAGACTCATGATGTTTCTGCAATTCAGGTGTCATGGAAGCAAGCATGATACATGTAGCATCAGTACTGTCAGAACAGTGCTTGTTATACTTCTCGACATCATCCGCAACCGAACCCTCAGTGGGCTTCTCCGGTAGGGCCTCGTCCAAGACATAGCCAATCTTCTCGTGCCTCAAACCGATTTTGAGGTTTCTTTCCCAATCGATAAAATTAGTTTCATCAAGCTTATTGTCGATGATAAAATGAAGGTTCAATTTGTTTGACATTTTCTATAACAATAAATAAAGATAGAATAAGTAAAAGCTCATGTATTAAAACCCTAAACTTGCACTTAAAATTTTATAAGGTTTTACTCCCACTAGCCAACTATTCCCAATTGGCTTTCAAGAAAATAATTTTTCTTTAGTTGGCAAGATCCTATCGAACTACCTCGACCCCCAGCTTTGGCTAATGGGCTGAAAATAATTTAACAGGTGGACAACACTTTGTCGATCGTATCTTATACGACTCTTGTTGTTTGACTAGTCAACTCTTTGACAATTTTTCATCTTATGAAAATAGTCAAACATGTGCCTCAAAAATCCAAACGACCCCGCTTTGGCTGGTGGCCGAGAGAATTCTTAGTCGAGTCATAACCCCAATATTCGTGAGTTCTCTTTCGATCATATCTCGATAACGACGATATACCCGAGGTAGGTGATGACGGTTAAAATATACCTGTTTATGTCATCAATTCTAACCTTAAATTGGAGTTAATTATATATATATTTCATATTAAATCACTTGTTTATATGTATTATTTATTGTGAAGTGATTATTAATATGATTTTTGGTATTTAGCTGTTTTTATTATTAAAGACCAATTTATTGTGCAATAAATGCTGATTTTGTAGATCATGATAAATCGGAGGATAAATGTCATTCAATCCGAAAATCTCAAGATAATAAGGAAGAAAATCGGAGCATTAATCAAGTGATAAGTCAGAGAAATCATATCAGCATGAAAGAATGCAGTGGGGAACAAGTTAGACAAGAAACGCATTTAACATGTGCAAGAAAGAGGCTCGGTCGACCGAGCCACTTCATTCGGTCGACCGAGGCATGTGGTTCGGTCACCCGAAGCTGCTCAGACCTAAAACGCGTGCATATCTTCTAGAACCATCCTATGTCGGCAGAATCCTCTATATAAGCAGCAGCTACGAAATTGAGAAAACACACCATTACAACACAAGACAATTTATACAATTTGAGTTTTTTTAGTTTTAGTTTTCTTTTCTTTATGTTCATTCATTGTGGAGTCGTCGGATTCTCCGGTTAGGGAGCGCATTAAAGAGTGGGAGTCATTCTCATCTTCGATGGTATGACTTTTCAATTATGCAATCTTTATTCGTAGATCTGATTTATTTTATTATGGAGTAGTTTTCTTGTATTGATTCCGCGATGTAGACTAATTACGAACCCATGTGTTTAGATTAGAAACGTTATGAAGTGATCATAATTTGTACCTACGCAGACCTTCATTCGGTCAGCCGAGACATGTCACTCGGTCAACCGAGTGTGGTGAAGCTTAGGGAAGAATTATGACCGGCTTCGACTACGTCAGATTCTCTGATTTGGAATTAAAACGAGTAATTAAACCTGATCAACTTAATTATTTGTCATCATAATTTAACATGAAACCTAAAAAGTGATTGTTACTTAGGATCTAGATTGCATCGGCATCTAAGAAGTACGCCTTACCCTAGGAATATTGCTTAGATGAGGTTACGGTTTATACCAGCATCCCTAGTTTCGTAATTGTGCCAGAAGTTATATGAGATGGAGGCATTAAAAGGCGAAGTCACGTAATGGAGGCACAATGATTTAGATGGCCTAATCGGAGCTAAATCTACCTTAGGGGATGACTCCCGTAGTCATAATAATTAATCTTTAACGTTTGTTTTGTCTCGTTGTCAATCTAGTTCACATGGGGGAGTCATTAGCTACTAGCGTAATCAATATTCTTAATATTCTTTGTTAAGATAATATTAATAATTTTGTCCTTGTTTAGTAGTTTTTAGTTTGTCTTTGTGGTATTCTGTGTCTTGTGGTTGTCACTATTTTATTTACTGCGTTTAGTTGGTCGTAGACCTCACTTTCGATTTAGTTCTAATAGAATAAAGTTGTGTTTTGTTTGTGCCGAGTCTCTGTGGGATCGACCTCGACTCTATCTAGCTATACTACGATTGAACCTAGTTCTCTTGCTAGTGTGTTAGTTAGGCATCGAGTTAATAATTTAACTTGACCTCAATCAAGTTTTTGGCGCCGTTGCCGGGGACTCGAGTCATTAAATTAAAATACAGCTTATTTTGTTAGGACTGGATTCGTGGACATTCTGTGAATAAGAGTCTGTATATTAAACAGTGTCGTTATAAAAAAATAAAATTAAAAAAAAGAGAAGAAAGAGTTCGGTCGACCGAACCACAGTTCTCGGCCGACCGAGAGTTTATTTTTTTTTTCTGTTTTTATTCGGTATTAGTTTTACGGTATTCTGCTTCTGTTTTATTTACGTTTTTATTATTTAGTCTAGTTAAAGGCTTAGCCTTTAAGTTTTTACTGTTTTAATGTTTTTGTTATTTTATAGTACGCTACTCGGAAATCAAAGGAACCGCTTGAGCCATATAATCCTGAAATAGAGAAATTTGCAAGGAGAAATAGGAAGTTAGCTAAAGAACTGGCTAAGCAAGGAGAAGAGGATCCAAATCTTGAGGAAAGCGAGCACGAATTGGAAGAAGGGCATACAACCGATCATTCTGAGCATTCTGAATCTGAAACAGAAATGGAAGGCATTCCGGTCAATCCGAACCAGGTACTTAATCCTGAAGTTGTTAATAATGCTAATAATGCCTAATGCAAACAATCTTAATGCTAATAATGGAAACCAAGTCCTAGCTCAAGGAGCGAGGCACACTTTGCAAAGTTATGCTACGCCCACTATTGAGCAATTCATTCCCGCTATCGTAGCACCGCAAGATGCTGCGGAAGTCTATCTCCCTAGGCCTAATGTAATTCAAATGGTGACCAACTATTCCACTTTTCATGGAGTCCAGAACGAGGATCCTGGTGTTCATGTGACAAATTTCTTGGAAATCGTTAGCACTGTGAAACCAGAATTAATCCCGGAGGGGAACATTCGTCTTAAGCTTTTCCCTTTCACTTTGAAAGATAAAGCTAAGCAATGGCTTCTCTCTTTAGAGGTTGGATCTATCACTACTTGGGAACAATTGTTGCAAAAATTCATGAATAAGTATTTTCCCTTGGGAAAAACCTTTAAGTTACGCCAAGACATCCTAGGATTTAAGCAACAACCTGGGGAGAGTTTTGATCGAGCTTGGGAGCGTTTTAAGGAAGCTATGAGGAAGTGTCCTCATCATTAATCTCTCTTTGGCCTTTAATGCACAACTTTTACCATGGATTGAGAGAGACTGAGAAAATTAGAGTAGACGCCTCTAGCAATGGAGCGTTTGTTCTTTTATCTCCTGAGGAGGCACAAGGAAAAATGGAGCAAATAGCGATGAATAGTCAATGGGGAGGCAATGACATAGCTCTGTGAAGATGGCCGCTGACATATTCGAGGATAGTGCATCTACCAAAATCTTAGAACAACTTTCTGTTATCAACAATAAGGTAGATGGAATGCAAGAGAGGATGGCAAAAGTAGAGAAAGGGGCTGGAATTGAGGTAACACCTCAAAGTGAGAATCCTGGTACTGAAGAAGCCAATTATATCGGGGGAGGATATAAGCCAAATCATAACCATCCTGGATTCCGATATAGTGACCTTAATGGAGGAGAAAGGCCTAAACCGCCTACCACTTATGTACCACAACAAACTAAAACTTTTGGTTGGGAAGCTGTGATAGAAAAATCGAGTAATGTCGTTACTGACAATATGGGACAACTTTCAAAATCTATGGCTGATTTAGCCACTAATTTTAGCCAATATTGTCAGAAGACCGATACTAAGGTGACCAATCAAGAAGCTCTAGTCCAAAATCTCACGCACCAGATAGGACAACTAGCTGAGCAAGTCTCAACTAGACCTCCTGGAGGGTTGCCAAGCAACACTGAGAAGAACCCTAAGGATTTGAATGCGATCATGACAAGAAATGGAAAAGAGGTAACTCCACCATCCTTGTAAGAGAAAGAGAAAGTCACAAAGAATAAGGATGGTGAGCCAAGCAATGAGACTAATACTTCCGAGACTTTGCTCGAGCAAAGAACGTATAAAGAACCTGCTGGCCCTAGAGTTGAACTTTACAATAACAAGTATCCTATTTTCACTGAAGTCGATCCTTCAACTCTACCTTATCCTCCACCAAAGCCGAAGCCTAAGTTTGATAATAAGAGGTATAAGAAGTTCGTGGATATTTTCAGTAAGTTACAAATCAATATACCCCTAGTTGAAGCACTAGCTGAAATGCCTGAGTACACCAAGTTTTTAAAAGATGCCGTCTCAACTAAAAGGAAACTTCTAGATTTAGAGACCATATGCCTTAATGAGGAGTGCTCAGCCATTCTTCAACATAAGTTACCCCCAAAATGCAAAGATCCGGGAAGCTTTCTCATTCCCTGCACCATAGGTAACGTATGTTCAAACAAAGCATTGTGTGATCTAGGAGCAAGCGTGAACCTGATGCCACTATCTATTTTTTGGAAACTAGGCATGAAAGATCTTAAGAAGACCTCAATCACACTGCAATTAGCTGACCGTTCTGTCAAAGAACCTTGTGGAGTGGTTGAGGATGTGCTAGTAAGAGTTGAAAAGTTTGTATTCCCTGTCGACTTTGTGGTATTAGATATGGAAGCTAACTACGAAGTGCCCTTGATATTAGGGAGACCTTTCATGGCCACTAGTAGAATGCTAATTGATGTTTACAAAGGCGAGTTAGTATTAAGAGTGAATGAAGAGAGAGTTGCATTCAATGTCTTCGACACTATGAAGCAACCTGATGATGGAGAGGATGCATGTTTCATGTTGGATTCCATTGATAGGATCGTTCAAGAATTTCAACAACATGAAAGTATCAAGGATTTCTTGGATGCTGTCTTGGAAGAAGAAGATGAAGTCAAGTACGTGAGTAGTAAGGAGGAGAAAATGATATGGCCAGGATGTAGTAGAGGAACCCTTAAGCCTGTAGAGGAAGTAAGTGCTGCGGAGATTGAAAGATTCTATCATAGACCGACGTGGCATAAGTACTTCGAACTTAAACTCACTGGTAAAAAGTTGAAGACCTCTTTGGAAGAACCTCCCACAAATTTGACTTTAAAACCTCTTCCTGCAAATTTGAAGTATGTATTTCTTCAAGATGAGACTTTGCCACTAATTATATCTTCTTCCTTGACGGACTTACAACAGGAGAAACTAATGAGAGTTTTGAGAGAGTACCGCGGAGCATTTGGATGGACCATAGCTAACGTTAAGGGCATTAGTCCTAGCGTATGTATGCACAAGATCTCCGTGGACCCTGAAAAGAAAGCGGCTGCACAACCTCAGAGGCGTCTAACCCCACAATTAAAGGAAGTGGTTAGGGATGAGGTTATAAAAATGCTAGAAATGGGAATTATATTTCCAATTGCTGATAGCGAATGGGTAAGCCCTATCCACGTAGTTCCCAAGAAGGGAGGATTGACGGTGCAAGCCAATGAGTTGAATAGTTAATTCCTGTGAGGCTCATCACCGGCCATCGAGTATGCATAGACTTTAGGAAACTAAATGATGCGACTCGTAAGGACCACTTTCCTCTTCCCTTCATCGATCAAATGCTCGAGAGACTGAGCGGGCATGCTTTCTATTGTTTCTTGACGGGTATTCGGGATACTATCAAATCCATATCTCGTCCGAAGATCGTGAGAAAACAACATTTACATGCCCATATGGGACATTTGCGTATAATCGAATGCCATTTGGATTGTGTAACGCTCCCGTGAAATTTCAACGATGTATGATGTCATTATTTGCGGATATGGTGGAAGATTTCTTGGAAATCTTTATGGATGATTTCTCCGTATTTGGAGACGATTTCGATTCATGTCTCACACATCTAGCACGAGTGTTGAAGAGATGTGAGGAGACGAATCTTGTGCTTAACTGGGAGAAGTGTCATTTGATGGTTACGGAAGGTATAGTACTAGGCCACCGCATATCAAAGAATGGAATAGAGGTGGATAGAGCCAAAGTTGAGGTGATCGAGAAATTACCTCCACCTACCAATCTTAAAACTTTGCGAGGTTTTTTAGGCCACGCCGGATTTTATCGTAGGTTTATCAAGGACTTTTCCATAATCTCTAGACCTCTTACCGAATTATTGGCCAAGGATGTGCCATTTGTATTTTCTAATAAGTGCATAAAAGCTTTCAACGAAATAAAAAGTAGGTTGATTACTGCACCCGTTCTGGTCGCACCAGATTGGGATCTTCCGTTTGAACTGATGTGTGATGCAAGTGATACTGCTGTTGGCGCCGCTTTAGGTCAAAGAAAAGATAAGATCTTCAGGCCTATTTATTATGCAAGCCGGACTTTGAATACTGCCCAAAGAAATTACGCCACAACGGAGAAGGAGCTTTTGGCCGTTATCTTTACTTTTGAGAAGTTTAGATCTTACTTAGTGGGATCTAAAGTCACTGTGTGGACTGACCATGCGGCTCTTAAGTATCTCCTAGCAAAGCAAGATTCAAAGCCTAGATTGTTGAGATGGATTATACTGTTGCAAGAATTTGACGTAGAAATCCGAGATAAGAAAGGAAGTGAGAATGTGGTGGCCGATCATCTGTCGCGCTTACAATTAGAGGATGGTGAGGAATTACCTGAGATATGAGAATATTTTCCTGATGAACAACTTTTCTCCATCACCACCATCGGGAGACATGGTAATTGTGTTGCAGTTTCTTCGCGAATAGAGGTTGTGAAGGAGAAGAAACAACCATGGTTTAGTTTGTTCGTTAATTATCTATCTGCAAAGTACCTACTACCGAATCTCACGGTCCAAGAAAGGAAAAAAATTCTTTAAAGATCTTAAACACTATTATTGGGATGAGCCTTATTTGTTTAAGCTAGGATCTGATAATATTTTTCGAAGGTGTGTGCCCGAGGAAGAGTATAATGATATCCTGAAGCATTGTCATTCTTATGAAGTTGGAGGACACTACGGGGGATAAAAAACTGCGGCCAAGGTCCTTCAATGCGGTTTTTATTGGCCGACATTGTTTAAGGATGCACACCAATATGCACGAGCATGTCATGCTTGTCAAATGACAGGAAATATTTCACGGAGGAATGAGATGCCACTTAAGAGCATCTTAGAAGTAGAACTCTTTGACGTTTGGGGAATAGATTTCGTTGGACCCTTCACCTCATCACTATCTAACCGATACATCTTAGTTGCTGTTGATTATGTATCCAAATGGGTTGAGGCCATTGCTTTTCCTACTAACGATGCTAAGGTTGTAGTTATATTCTTGAAAAAGAATATTTTTACAAGGTTTGGGACGCCTAGGGCGATTATAAGCGACAATGGTAGTCATTTTTGCAATAAACCTTTTGAAAAGCTGATGATTAAGTATGGGGTTCGACATAAGCTAGCAACCGCATATCACCCCCAGACTAGTGGGCAAGTAGAAGTCACCAATCGAGAGATAAAGCGTATCCTGGAGAAAACTGTCAATACGACTAGGAAAGATTGGTCGTTACGTTTAGACGACGCTTTATGGGCTTATAGGACTGCATATAAAACCTCGATTGGAATGTCCCCGTATAGGATTGTTTTTGGAAAGGCATGTCATCTTCCTGTGGAACTTGAGCACCGGGCTATGTGGGCAACAAGGATGCTAAATTTTGATGAGACGTTGGCCAGTGAGAAGAGGATGTTAGAATTAACCCGCCTGGAGGAGTTTCGCTTAGAGGCATACGAGAATGCAAGATTTTCAAGGAGCGCACGAAGAAGTTCCATGACAAAAAGATTCTGGAGAGAACCTTTCAAGAGGGTGATCTGGTTCTCTTGTACAACTCGCGCTTAAGACTCTTCCCGAGCAAGTTAAAATCAAGATGGTATGGCCCATTTCAAGTACAACAAGTCTTTCCTTCTGGAGCGGTGGAACTATTCAATTTCAAAGACGAGTCCAGGTTTGTGGTCAATGGACATCGTGTGAAGCATTATCAAGGGCTTCCGCCTGGTGCTGAGGAGGAGGTTTTGTACCTCGAAGACCCTATCTATGAATAAACCATCTTGGACGGAGTCGCGCTAGCGACTATAAATTTAGAACTATTTCCTTATAACTATCTTTTTCGTTTTTATTTCTGTTAATAATAAAGTAGCATGCACCTATCACGGTTTTTTTCATCTCGCCATGCTCCGAGTCTAAGTTCGGAATAAACGAGGTTTTTTCCTTGATAGCCGTCATGTGAGTTTTCATTTAGGTTTAAATCCCTTTTGGTATTGTCCATGGCAGTATAAAGTAAAGTGTCTTAAACTGTTTTTAGATATTTATATCTAATTACTGCCACATTATTTTATAACTACCATAGACATGGTATTTGACGATTTCGTGGAGCTTGTTTGCTTATACAGGATGTGTCTGTCTCTCCAGGACGTGCTGATGTTTACTCCGATATTGTTCCTTTACTTAGGAGCCGTTTCCATAGCTAAGTCTCTCTTCTTAAACTCTCATTTATTTTTGTCATTGAGGACAATGCCATGTTTAAGTGGGGGGCAGGGACTTAGCTATATGTTGAAAAAGTAAAGAGGAACGGAATATTGAGGCAATATTGAGCCAAATTTTAAAAAAATTCATGGATAAATGCCAAGTTGTTTAACTCGTACCCTTAAACTTGTGAAGTTCTTATACTTAGAATTGATAGGAAAGGAACCAAGTTGCGTAAGTACGTGGTCATATTATACTTGTGCGATAAATTGTTAGTAAACTTAAGGATATTCATGCTAACAATTGCAAGTAGTTAGGTATTGTTCAACTACTCAACATATGAATCGCTTAATACCGCATGAATTAAAAAAAGAGGTATGTGTACATTGCATAGATGATTGGTTATGCTTATCTAGTGTCGTTGTTTATCGACTGATGTATTCTGATCTTCTAGCCATCAAAGCGGAGTAATAAGCTCGAGATGTACCTGTGTTTTGACAATGCGTTAAAACACTGGGCTTGTAGTAACGTTACCAAAGTAGCCCCGCGCTTGTGGTAATATTTGATACTATGCATGATCTAAGATAGGGGGGATAATCGAAAAAAGTTCTCTTCCTTGAGATTGGTAGTATCTGAAAAATATGAAGAATTGAAAAAGTTCATGTTTTTAGAGGCTTTGAGTAGTACTCGGTCTCCAAGTCCAAAATCCCTATAGATACGCTCTTTCTTATTGTTCTAGTGCTTTAACCATTGCGAGGCAAAAGAAGTATGAATGCTGATGTTGGTGAATTTTGATATGAAGTCTGCATAAACTCTAATCTTGCTAAATTTATATAAAACCAATGCACATGCACACAATCACTTCGATTCATAGCGAGTAGTGAATAATGCTTATCTTATGAGCATGACTGGTATGAGTTCACTCGAGTTTCTTGTGTAAGTATGAGATGACCAAGGAAAATGTTGTCTTGGGGAATGACTTATTGATGCTTTGTTCGGGACGAAGCAAAGTTTAAGTGGGGGGCATTTTGATGACGGTTAAAATATACCTGTTTATGTCATCAATTCTAACCTTAAATCGGAGTTAATTATATATATTTCATATTAAATCACTTGTTTATATGTATTATTTAATGTTAAGTGATTATTAATATGATTTTTGGTATTTAGCTGTTTTTATTATTAAAGACCAATTTATTGTGCGATAAATGCTGATTTTGTAGATCATGATAAATCGGAGGATAAATGTCATTCAATCCGAAAATCTCAAGATAATAAGGAAGAAAATCGGAGCATTAATCAAGGGATAAGTCAGAGAAATCAGATCAGCACGAAAGAATGCAGTGGGGAACAAGTTAGACAAGAAACACATTTAACATGTGCAAGAAAGAGGCTCGGTCGACCGAGCCACTTCATTCGGTCGACCGAGGCATGTGGTTCGGTCACCCGAAGCTGCTCAGACCTAAAACGCGTGCATATCTTCTAGAACCATCCTATGTCGGCAAAATCTTCTATATAAGCAGCAACTACGAAATTGAGAAAATACACCATTACAACACAAGACAATTTATACAATTTGAGTTTTTTTAGTTTTAGTTTTCTTTTCTTTATGTTCATTCATTGTTGAGTCGTCGGATTCTCCGGTTAGGGAGTGCATTAAAGAGTGGGAGTCATTCTCATCTTCGAGGGTATGACTTTTCAATTATGCAATCATTATTCGTAGATCTGATTTATTTTATTATGGAGTAGTTTTCTTGTATTGATTCCGCGATGTAGACTAATTACGAACCCATGTGTTTAGATTAGAAATGTTAAGAAGTGATCATAATTTGTACCTATGCAGACCTTCATTCGGTCAGCCGAGACATGTCACTCGGTCAACCGAGTCATGTTCTTCGGTCGACCGAGTGTGGTGAAGCTTAGGGAAGAATTATGACCGGCTTCGACTACGTCAGATTCTCTGATTTGGAATTAAAACGAGTAATTAAACCTGATCAACTTAATTATTTGTCATCATAATTTAACATGAAACCTAAAAAGTGATTGTTACTTAGGATCTAGATTGAATCGGCATCTAAGAAGTACGCCTTACCCTAGGAATATTGCTTAGATGAGGTTACGGTTTATACCGGCATCCCTAGTTTCGTAATTGTGTCAGAAGTTATATGAGATGGAGGCATTAAAAGGCGAAGTCACGTAATGGAGGCACAATGATTTAGATGGCCTAATCGGAGCTAAATCTACCTTAGGGGATGACTCCCGTAGTCATAATAATTAATCTTTAACGTTTGTTTTGTCTCGTTGTCAATCTAGTTCACATGGGGGAGTCATTAGCTACTAGCGTAATCAATATTCTTAATATTCTTTGTTAAGATAATATTAATAATTTTGTCCTTGTTTAGTAGTTTTTAGTTTGTCTTTGTGGTATTCTGTGTCTTGTGGATGTCACTATTTTATTTACTGCGTTTAGTTGGTCGTAGACCGCCCTTTCGATTAGTTCTGATAGAATAAAGTTGTGTTTTGTTTGTGCCGAGTCTCTGTGGGATCGACCTCGACTCTATCTAGCTATACTACGATTGAACCTAGTTCTCTTGCTAGTGTGTTAGTTAGGCATCGAGTTAATAATTTAACTTGACCTCAATCAAGTTTTTGGCGTTGTTGCCGGGGACTCGAGTCATTCAATTAAAATACAGCTTATTTTGTTAGGACTGGATTCGTGGACTTTCTGTGAATAAGAGTCTGTATATTAAACAGTGTCGTTATAAAAAAAATAAAAATAAAAAAAAGAGAAGAAAGAGTTCGGTCGACCGAACCACAGTTCTCGGCCGACCGAGAGTTTATTTTTTTTTTTCTGTTTTTATTCGGTATTAGTTTTACGGTATTCTGCTTCTGTTTTATTTACGTTTTTATTATTTAGTCTAGTTAAAGGCTTAGCCTTTAAGTTTTTACTGTTTTATTGTTTTTGTTATTTTATAGTACGCTACTCGGAAATCAAAGGAACCGCTTGAGCCATATAATCCTGAAATAGAGAAATTTGCAAGGAGAAATAGGAAGTTAGCTAAAGAACTGGCTAAGCAAGGAGAAGAGGATCCAAATCTTGAGGAAAGCGAGCACGAATTGGAAGAAGGGCATACAACCGATCATTCTGAGCATTCTGAATCTGAAACAGAAATGGAAGGCATTCCGGTCAATCCGAACCAGGTACTTAATCCTTAAGTTGTTAATAATGCCAATAATGTTAATAATGCAAACAATCTTAATGCTAATAATGGAAACCAAGCCCTAGCTCAAGGAGCGAGGCACACTTTGCAAAGTTATGCTGCGCCCACTATTGAGCAATTCATTCCTGCTATCGTAGCACCGCAGATTGCTGCGGAAGTCTATCACCCTAGGCCTAATGTAATTCAAATAGTGACCAACTATTCCACTTTTCATGGAGTCCAGAACAAGGATCCTGGTGTTCATGTGACAAATTTCTTGGAAATCGTTAGCACTGTGAAACCAGAATTAATCCCGGAGGGGAACATTCGTCTTAAGCTTTTCCCTTTCACTTTGAAAGATAAAGCTAAGCAATGGCTTCTCTCTTTAGAGGCTGGATCTATCACTACTTGGGAACAATTGTTGCAAAAATTCATGAATAAGTATTTTCCCTTGGGAAAAACCTTTAAGTTACGCCAAGACATCCTAGGATTTAAGCAACAACCTGGGGAGAGTTTTGATCGAGCTTGGGAGCGTTTTAAGGAAGCTATGAGGAAGTGTCCTCATCACTTAATCTCTCTTTGGCTTTTAATGCAAACCTTTTACCATGGATTGAGAGAGACTGAGAAAATTAGAGTAGACGCCTCTAGCAATGGAGCGTTTGTTCTTTTATCTCCTGAGGAGGCACAAGGAAAAATGGAGCAAATAGCGATGAATAGTCAATGGGGAGGCAATGACATAGCTACTGTGAAGATGGCCGCTGACATATTCGAGGATAGTGCATCTACCAGAATCTTAGAACAACTTTCTGTTATCAACAATAAGGTAGATGGAATGCAAGAGAGGATGGCAAAAGTAGAGAAAGGGGATGGAATTGAGGTAACACCTCAAAGTGAGAATGCTGGTACTGAAGAAGCCAATTATATCGGTGGAGGATATAAGGCCTAAACCGCCTACCACTTATGTACCACAGCAAACTAAAACTTTTGGTTGGGAAGCTGCGATAGAAAAACTGAGTAATGTCGTTACTGACAATATGTGACAACTTTCAAAATCTATGGCTGATTTAGCCACTAATTTTAGCCAATATTGTCAGAAGACCGATACTAAGGTGACCAATCAAGAAGCTCTAGTCCAAAATCTCACGCACCAGATAGGACAACTAGCTGAGAAAGTCTCAACTAGACCTCCTGGAGGGTTGCCAAGCAACACTGAGAAGAACCCTAAGGATTTGAATGCGATCATGACAAGAAGTGGAAAAGAGGTAACTCCACCATCCCTGCAAGAGAAAGAGAAAGTCACAAAGAATAAGGATGGTGAGCCAAGCAATGAGACTAATACTTCCGAGA
This sequence comes from Gentiana dahurica var. dahurica, assembly GCA_024500145.1. Lineage (NCBI taxonomy): Eukaryota > Viridiplantae > Streptophyta > Magnoliopsida > Gentianales > Gentianaceae > Gentiana > Gentiana dahurica. The sequence goes on along the minus strand of CM044899.1, from coordinate 85,966,343 downwards.
CTTTGCCTGAGCAAAGAACGTATAGAGAACCTGCTGGCCCTAGAGTTGAACTGTACAATAACAAGTATCCTGTTTTCACTGAAGTCGATCCTTCAACTCTACCTTATCCTCCACCAAAGCCGAAGCCTAAGTTTGATAATAAGAGGTATAAGAAGTTCGTGGATATATTCAGTAAGTTACAAATCAATATACCCCTAGTTGAAGCACTAGCTGAAATGCTTGAGTACACCAAGTTTTTAAAAGACGCCGTCTCAACTAAAAGGAAACTTCTAGATTTAGAGACCATATGCCTTAATGAGGAGTGCTCAGCCATTCTTCAACATATGTTACCCCCAAAATGCAAAGATCCGGGAAGCTTTCTCATTCCCTGCACCATAGGTAACGTATGTTCAAACAAAGCTTTGTGTGATCTAGGAGCAAGCGTGAACCTGATGCCACTATCTGTTTTTCGGAAACAAGGCATGAAAGATCTTAAGAAGACCTCAATCACACTACAATTAGCTGACCGTTCTGTCAAAGAACCTTGTGGAGTGGTTGAGGATGTGCTAGTAAGAGTTGAAAAGTTTGTATTCCCTGTCGACTTTGTGGTATTAGATATAGAAGCTAACTACGAAGTGCCCTTGATATTAGGGAGACCTTTCATGGCCACTAGTAGAACGCTAATTGATGTTTACAAAGGCGAGTTAGTATTAAGAGTGAACTAAGAGAGAGTTGCATTCAATGTCTTCGACACTATGAAGCAACCTGATGATGGAGAGGATGCATGTTTCATGTTGGATTCCATTGATAGGATTGTTCAAGAATTTCAACAACATGAAAGTATCAAGGATTTCTTGGATGCTGTCTTGGAAGAAGAAGATGAAGTCAAGTACGTGAGTAGTAAGGAGGAGAAAATGATATGGCCAGGATGTAGTAGAGGAACCCCTAGGCATGTAGAGGAAGTAAGTGCTGCGGAGATTGAAAGATTCTATCATAGACCGACGTGGCATAAGTACCTCGAACTTAAACTCACTGGTAAAAAGTTGAAGACCTCTTTGGAAGAACCTCCCACAAATTTGACTTTAAAACCTCTTCCTGCAAATTTGAAGTATGTATTTTGATCTTCAAGATGAGACTTTGCCACTAATTATATCTTCTTCCTTGACGGACTTACAAGAGGAGAAACTAATGAGAGTTTTGAGAGAGTACCACTGAGCATTTGGATGGACCATAGCTAACGTTAAGGGCATTAGTCCTAGCGTATGTATGCACAAGATCTCCGTGGACCCTGAAAAGACAGCGGTTGCACAACCTCAGAGGCGTCTAACCCCACAATTAAAGGAAGTGGTTAGGGATGAGGTTATAAAAATGCTAGAAATAGGAATTATATTTCCAATTACTGATAGCGAATGGGTTAGCCCTATCCATGTAGTTCCCAAGAAGGGAGGATTGACGGTGCAAGCCAATGAGTTGAATGAGTTAATTCCTATGAGGCTCATCACCGGCCATTGAGTATGCATAGACTTTAGGAAACTAAATGATGTGACTCGTAAGGACCACTTTCCTCTTCCCTTCATCGATCAAATGCTCGAGAGACTGAGCGGGCATGCTTTCTATTGTTTTCTTGACGGGTATTCGGGATACTATCAAATCCATATCTCACCCGAAGATCGTGAGAAAACAACATTTACATGCCCATATGGGACATTTGCGGATAATCGAATGCCATTTGAATTGTGTAACGCTCCCGTGACATTTCAACGATGTATGATGTCATTATTTGCGGATATGGTGGAAGATTTCTTGGAAATCTTTATGGATGATTTCTCCGTATTTGGAGACGATTTCGATTCATGTCTCACACATCTAGCACGAGTGTTGAAGAGATGTGAGGAGACGAATCTTGTGCTTAACTGGGAGAAGTGTCATTTGATGGTTAAGGAAGGTATAGTACTAGGCCACCGCATATCAAAGAACGGAATAGAGGTGGATAGAGCCAAAGTTGAGGTGATCGAGAAATTACCTCCACCTACCAATCTTAAAACTTTGCGAGGTTTTTTAGGCCACGCCGGATTTTATCGTAGGTTTATCAAGGACTTTTCCTTAATCTCTAGACCTCTTACCGAATTATTGGCCAAGGATGTGCCATTTGTGTTTTCTAATAAGTGCATAAAAGCTTTCAACGAAATAAAAAGTAGGTTGATTACTGCACCCGTTCTGGTCGCACCAGATTGGGATCTTCCGTTTGAACTGATGTGTGATGCAAGTGATACTGCTGTTGGCGCCGCTTTGGGTCAAAGAAAATATAAGATCTTCTGGCCTATTTATTATGCAAGCCGGACTTTGAATACTGCCCAAAGAAATTACGCCACAACGGAGAAGGAGCTTTTGGCCGTTATCTTTGCTTTTGACAAGTTTAGATCTTACTTAATGGGATCTAAAGTCACTGTGTGGACTGACCATGCGGCTCTTAAGTATCTCCTAGCAAAGCAAGATTCAAAGCCTAGATTGTTGAGATTGATTCTACTGTTGCAAGAATTTGACGTAGAAATCCGAGATAAGAAAGGAAGTGAGAATGTGGTGGCCGATCATCTATCGCACTTACAATTAGAGGATGGTGAGGAATTACCTGAGATAGGAGAATCTTTTCCTGATGAACAACTTTTCTCTATCACCACCATCGGGAGACATGGTAATTGTGTTGCAGTTTCTTCACGAATAGAGGTTGTGAAGGAGAAGAAACAACCATGGTTTATAATAAATAATTACACCCACCGCACACGGAGGGGAGCTAACGGGAATGGGATAAATGCAAAAGGTAAACTAGGTCACATTCTTCATAACGGCCTGGGACAATTTTTCAAAAAACCAACATAAAGAAAACATTCCCATCTATTCTATTGGTCGAGTCCATGATCAATCGGGGTCTATATAATCACATTATATCTACATATCTAATCCATATAATTTTATCTTATGAAAAAGATCAAATTCTAATTTTAACTACTTATGCGTCTTATTTTATCACATCAAATAATTAAATAACTTTTAATTAATTATATGACTTAATCGAAAATAAAATTAACATTTAATTTTAAATTGATTTTAATTTCAATTCTATTAAATTTGAACTATTCAAAATAAAATTAAAATTATAAGTTCTCCAATTTGTTCCTTTCCTTTTGGTTCTTAACCAAAAGGGATACCTTTGGTTTCCTAAACCAAAAGGCATCTTCCTAAACCAAATTTGGTTTAGGCCTGGCCAATTCCAAAATCAAAATTTTGGAAGTGCCCTAGGCCTAGGCCTTTTACAAATCAAATATTTGAAAAGGGCCTAGGCCTATTCCAAATCAAAATTTGGAAAGGCCAATATTTTGGTTAATATGCCACTATGGTTTCCCAATGGCCCAAACTATTTGAACCATTGGTTGGCCATATGACACAACTAAACAAAAGAGATATCTATGCACAACAAATATCACAAAACGAAAAGGGTCGATCTCCCCGTTGGAAGAGGACAACCGACGACAGCAGCACTAGAGCCGCCGCCGCAGAGGAGGGGGCCGCCACCAGTTGGCCAAGCCCCCTATATCGTCATTTTTTTGTTTTTGTTTTTAACCGTCTCGTGATTTAAATCTTGCATCTATCGATTAATTACTACGCAATTAAATTGTGCTTATTGCTTAAGCTCGAAGTCTGGCTCCGATACCACTGTTAGGAAATCACTAATTTAACGCAGCGGAATTTAAAATTTGATTTCCTTTTCTAGATCGTTCTTCGTTTAATGCAATAAACACGTTACATAGTTTGACGGAATATACCTTTGATGATCTATAAGATCGTCGCTTTGACCGTCAACGGAGAGTAGTACAGTGCCCAGCTGTCCATGCGTCCGGCCTCTATCGATAATCCACACGAACTCCTCACCAGAATCCTCCTTGGATTGCTATTGGAAAACTCCGGTTGCTAGACCGGCCTTTTTCCTCTCTCCAAACTCTCTATAGGATGCTCTCTATTTTACACAAGAACTATAAGCCCTTGCAATTGTGATGTACAAAAGAGCTTGACACCCACCTCTTATTTATAGTAGAAGTGGCGCCCCATCTTGGTGTGGAGGAGAAAAAAAACATTTTCCCAATAAAATAAGGAAAATCTTCTAGATTGATTTATCTCTTTTATTATAATTAATTTTGTCAATATCTTATATGGAATATAATTATCTTATTACCATAAATCTATTTTTCCAAAATCAATTAATATCCAATATTAATATTATGGTAATCTTATCAATTAAAATGCACAATCCAAGTGTATCTTATACACATCAATTGTGGGGGCCCTATAGTCAATAAATTGACTTACGGAATATTCTTTAATTAATATAATTTATATATAATTAATATCTTGTATTTTATTTATTCATAATAAATAAATACAACCATATTAATTTACCACTATAACCTTTATAGTCTAGAGATAAACTTTCCATATTTGGTTATCAACTATAACCACATTTTAATCCGACTCGATGTTTATATGTGTGTGACCCGATAGGCTTCCGAATATGTTGGCCGTAGACACAAAGTGCAATTTACAAAAATGCCCTTCATGCCTAACGATCACGGGATAGCGTCTAGCAACACACCGTGACCCCCAATAATCTGAAGAGTCAAAAGCAATGACTACTACGTTTCATGTGAAGCGGTTACCGTGTAACTTACAATCCTATCGCTGTAATAAAAATCCATACGATCGTATCTCGAGTGTCAATACATTAACGATCGTATCTTATAATCTGGATATCATGCTCTCTTGGAATAACATATTTACTCCCACTTTCCAAAGATTCTCGAGAGCTAGACATTCCTTACAAGAAGGCCATTTCGGATATTCGATCCCAATCATAGGATACGCGATTCCCGGACGACCAATCACGTATACTCCGCATGCTTCAATATCACACCCAATCACTACTGCATGATCGCCCCGTGGCTAGGGGAAATCTCAATAGTGTCAAAGCATGTCAATCCACACCGTGATACCATGAAGACTCCGGTCTAAAGGATAATTACACAACCACAACATAGTGTGACACTTAATGTAGTGGGTCAGTCTAACGTATGCATTCTCTAATACACGTCCACGTACAGTCCAAGTGTCTATACACTTTGATAGACGATATCTATCCCTACCTTCTATAAGATAGAAGACATCCAATACGTGCTTGTCTGCTTATACTCTCAATGTCCCATTTGACAGTATATAGGACTAGAGACATTTAAGTACCAAACTTGTTAGAGTGATTAGAGATCTCATCAACCATAATCACTATCATGGTTTCTCTATCACAGTTTGACACTAGGGACGTTACTATATATATAAAACAAACAATATGAAGATAAACAATTATAATAACATAAGTGCTTTTATTAATCATAATAAAGTTATTACATGAACTAAATAGACTGTAAATGACCCGACCCGGTCGGATCCGGTCCAACACGATTGGGTTTAGGACACCTTTCCAACAGCTTCATTATCGGCTTCTCCTCAGGGGCAGGCCGTGTTAGGAAATCTACGCGGGAACGCAGCGGAATTTAAAATTTTATTTCCTTTTAACCAGGATCGACTTCGTTTAAGCAATAGACTATTAAGCTAGTAGACGGTGGTTACCTTGGTTGATCTAAAAGA